>OZ017789.1:1559717-1616152 GCA_963969325.1 Lycopodina hypogea
GGGACATCTGCAAGTATATATACACACACCAAGGGGGATGTCTTCTATATATATATATATAGCCCTGACCCTATACGAGCAAATATCTCTCCCCCTTCCAAAATAACAACAACAAACAGTGACAATTTAAAATTGTTAATCAAATAAGGTAAAGGATTGAAAATATATAAATAATTATACTTAAGTATCATGAAAAACATGAAAGTAACAATGAGTTAGAAACAGCTTCAAAAACACTAGCAGAAAACCCACACTATGGTTAAAAATAGGTAAGCAAAATCTACTGCATTTGAATATTTGATTATTTTAAAACTATCCCTCACCCCACTCAAGTACTCATGCCAATTTTCATTCCAATCAGTCCAACTGTTACACACATGATAGATAGATAGATAGATAGATGGATGGATAGATAGATAGATAGATAGATAGATAGATAGATTGGCATAATACCTTTGTGAAGACAGTCTACAAAAAAATTCCAATGGAATCTATTATACTGCACATAAATGTGAAATATGAACAATTTGAACAGAGAGGATTGAAACTACATAAAAAATTATGAACAATTGATGAATTGTGGTTTATGACACCTTCCACTCTCTGTCCCTTTCATATTTTATGGCCTGGTTGCAGTCGATTTATCTGCTCACTTTTATTTTCCCATGCGCACTCTTGCCTGCCACACCTACTTACATATTAGGTATCACGTTCATTTTGTTGTTCTAGGAAACAGCCCTAATAGAGATTTTTAGCAGACTCCAACCTGTGCGGCCTGGACTATGGCTGAAGGGATAGCTAATAAGAGCTTGGAAGAACTGAAGAGGGAGATTACCTGTGCTATCTGCCAGGAACACTACACCGAGCCAAAGCTTCTGCCTTGCAACCACTACTTCTGCAAGGAGTGTATTCTTCAGCTCCTTCGCTGGGCAGGCGTTGGCAAGCCTTTCTTCTGCCCCAAGTGTCGTAAAGAAGTCGTCCTTCCAAAAGGAAGTGTGGAGAAACTAGAACCTGCTTTCTTTATAAACAGCATCAAAGAATCTATTGCTGCTTTGGAGAGAGCTCAGTCTGCAGCCAAAGGTGAAAATTCCCTTGCTAAGAAGTGTCCAGCACACAAGGAGCCACTGATAGTGTACTGCTTTGACTGTGGTAGTCTTATCTGTCCCCACTGCAGTGTAAATGATCACAATGGCCACAAGTTAAAATTTAACAAGGAAGCTGCTCCTGACACAAGGAAGAAGCTTAAGGAGAAGTTGAAGCCTCTTAAAGAACTTAAGGTCTGCCTGTCCCATGCTGTAGTGGAGGTACAGACCACCAGGTGTGAGCTGGAGGCTCAGGGGCTCTCTGTGGCCAATAACATCCACACTTCATTTGTAGAGCTCCAGAAGATTTTGAATGATTGTAGGAGAGAATTGTTGGAAAAATTTTCGAGGAAAGTTCGAGAGAAGATGGACAGACTCTCACTGCAGGAAAAGAGCTTGTCTCTGGCTTGTGCTGAAGTCCAGAGTGTTTTAGACCACATCGAGCAATGTGTGGGCCACCATACTGACAGTGAGTTCATGGGCATGCATGCTGAGCTTGCCTGTGAAATACAGCGAGGGGTTGAAGAGCATGATGAGGGAGTGGTGAGCTTGGAGCCAGTGGAGGAGGTGGACGTAGGGGTGGAGGTGAGGTGTGCTGAGGCCCTGCAGCAGCTCTGCCAGACCAAGGCCAAGTTGACTCAACTCTCTCTTGCTCCAGCTAAATGCACTGTCAGTGGTGAAGGAGCCAAAGCTGCAGTGCTCAACACTATATCTGAGGCATTATTGACCACAACTAAACGTAAATGTAAAGTTGACTGCCATTTGAAGTCTCTGTCCAATGGATCCATCATTAAATGCAATGTTGATCACACAGCGGCCAGGAACTATTGTATCCAGTACACACCCACTGTACGTGGACGATGTGAACTGACTGTGTCAGTGGATGGGCAGCAAGTGGCGGACAGTCCCTTCCCCGTGTTTGTCTCCATCCCTGTTGCTCAACTAGGCAGGCCTGTCCGTGTGTGGCATGGTTTGTCTCGGCCTACTTGTGTCACTGTGAACTCTGTGGGAGAGGTGGTTGTAAGTGAATGTAAAGGAGATGTCATTATATTTGACAAAGATGGAAAGAGACTGAGAAGTGTCCACCATAAACTTCTGTGGTGTGGTGGTGTGTCTGTTGATGGAGAGGACAACATTTACTGCATTGATTTATGCTCTAATAAGATAATGAGATGCAACAGGAATGGTGGTCGTGTTAAGGTGCACCAGGTCAAGCAAGTGCACGGTTCAGGACATCTTGGTCTGACAGTAGTCGGAGATGAGGTGATGGTGTGTGAGGTTGACAATAAAAGCACTATTATGGTGTATGACAGAAAACTGAAGTATGTGAGAAAGATAGCTTTCGGAAGTATGGGGACATTCTTTGTCTTGTCTCATGACAGCTTTGGTAATCTGTATGTCACATACTCTGGTAGCTCTATCATCATAGTTTTCAATGTTGGTGGTGACCTCCTTTGTTCCTTTGGCTGTGATGAGAATGGAGTGAAGAAGTTGAGCAGACCACTTAGTGTGTGTGTAGCTGGTCAGTATATGTATGTGACAGATATTGATCTCCACAATGTGTCAGTGTTCACCACTGAGGGAGCATATGTGACCTCATTTGGTCACCATTGTATTGAGGAAGGTTGTTTTGACTGTCCGTATGCATTGTGTCTAGATAGAGATGGTTTTGTATATGTTGCCGATTGTCATAATAATAGAGTTCAAGTATTTTAATGTGCATGTATTTCTCTATTATGATTTTATATATTAATATGCTTGTTTTTCTGTCTTTCATGCTTCTTGCTAAATTGAACTATTTTTTCAGGTGTCTGATACTGTTCTTGTGGGCAATAGAATTTCATTAAAATGTTCAGGAAGGAGGTTATATTAAGAGTAAAGATATCATGATAAGAAGAACTGAGCAACAGCATAGGCTATGCTATCCTAGAGAAAGTTAGTATTTGGTAGAGAACCATTATCATATTCCATATTTTATCGATTTTTTGGAAAGGCAATTTGTCTACCTAAACAAAATAGTTTACAAAGGAATTCATTATATTCTACAGAAAGTTAGTATTTGGTAGAGACCCCTTACCTTAGTTCATATTTTATATATTTTTTGGAAAGGCAATTTGTCTTCCTAAACAAAATAGTTGACAAAGGAATTTATTGTATTCTTCAGAGAGTAACAATAGAGTCTGAGGCAGAGAAGAAAAGCTGCAGCATTGGAAATTAGGGCTAGGCAAGGATAAGTTATGAGTGAAGAATTTTTTTCAGGTATTGAAAGAACTTACCAATCTGTGGTTTAACCAACTTGGCTGCAGATAGAGTGATAAAAAATAATTTAAAAGAATCTGATAACCTGAGGGCTGTGAGAAGTCCCCCCCTGCAGCTGGTTATCCACCAACAAATTATTTATCTAATGTTTAGCTGTTGTTGTTTTGTTTTGTTTTTTTAACTTTATCCCATTCTGTACTGATAGGCTAATATTCCATTATTGTGCATTCAATCACCATCAGTCTACACTCTAAACAATTTGGAATATTTAAAAGTGGAAAAGTGAATATATATATATATATATATATATATATATATATATATATATATATATATATATATATATATATCATGACAGTAACAATTGGGGTCCACAACATTAACTTGTCCTTTTTTTCATCAAGTAAAAAAATTAAATTTACTCTCTATATTGAAGAAATTGGGTGAGTGCAGGGAGGCCCACCCTCTTAGATCATTGTTAAGGTTCCCTTATGACAGAAGCACAACAAAAAAAATTATGTATCAAGCAGTGAAAAAGGAACTTATGAATGATCCTACACTGATAATGTAGTGTAAAAATTATGTTTTGAAATAAAACTGTAATATGATTCTACCATAGCAGTTTTTATTCCTATAGGTTCAATTTATATTATTCCAGTAGGAGATTAATATGTGGGCTAAGGAGTCAACTTGAAACACTTCCAATGCTCATTCTATTGATGAGGGGCAAATCCCCACAATAATCCCTATACAATACATCTAAAAATTGAACAGGTTTGTAACTACAGGAAACTAAAGGTGATGGAAGAACCATCCATAGGGCTGGTTGTCACTGGTTATTATTATTACTAGCATGCAATTTTGTGTTAGGCCCACCTTTGGTGGGCTGTGGCCATGAAATTGTCTTATGGAAGGACGTGTTATGGGAGGACATGTCTTTCTGGAGTACATGTCTTTCAGGATTACATGTCTTATGAGAGCAATATGTCTTAAGGGAGATCATGTTTTGTTGGAGGAAATGTCTTATGGGAGGTCATGTATTGGTGGAGTGCATGTTTTCAAGATGGCATACCTTACAATATGATGTGTTCTACAGGAAGACATGTTTTACTGGAGGACATGTTTTACTTGAGGTTATGTATTAGAGGAGGGCATGTATTGCAGTTTGAGATGTCTTACTGGAGTACATGTTTTACAGGAGGGTATATCTTACAGGATAATTTATCTTAGAGGAGAACACGTCTTATATGAAGACAGGTTTTACTGGAGAGTATGTCTCATAGGAAGCCATGTATTACCTGAGGGCATGTCTTACAAGTATGCATGTTTTACAGGAGTACACGTACTATGAGTGGATATGTATTATTGGATGGCAGGAGGGAATGTATTACTGGAGGACATGTGATAGTGGTGGTCATGTCTTTCATGAAAATATGTGTTATGGGAGGACATGTATAGTAGGTGGATATGTTTTACAGGCAGACATGTCTTGTGGGAAGTCATGGGGGACATGTCTAATGAGGTTATGTCTTAAAGGAGGACATGTCTTGCTGTAAAACATCTTGATGTTAGAAATGTCTTACATGAGGACATGTTTTTTTAAATTTTAGTGAAATGCAATCATACTTCATTCCTGAAATCATTTAGGGTCATCCTTAATATCTGGTACTTGTGAAGAAGCTGCAACTGATTATGCTGCTGTGAGTTTAGTCAGCTGGTGTTGTTGTTTTTTTCTCGGGCAACATTTTGTTTGCTCTGGGATATGCTTTCCCAGGATTTAAATTTCAAAATTTCTTCTTGTGTATGTAGGTCTATTTTAACGTCTGCTTAGTTTGTCCTTTTTTTTGGTAAGTTAATAGTCTTCATGCATGCCTGACAAACATATTCCCTCAATTATGGTGTTCATACACCTGCTATAAAATTTTAGCTGGAATGAGCCAGACAATGATGATTGGAGGTCCAGCTGTTACCACACACCACTAAGATTGGTTTGAGATCTTTGCTGGAATAATTTTCATATTAATACTATGTCTGTGGCTCTTTTAGCAATAAGCTCTTTTGGCACATTATTTTTTCTTTCTTTTAACACTATTCTCCCTGTGAAATCTTTGATAATCATTAATTTTTATTTACAGGAACTTAATTTTGTTTTACAGGAATAGTGATGATTTTAGGGAGAGAGGGGGGGGGGGAAGGGAGGGAGGGGTAGTAAGAGCTCCAAATTCTGTATCTCCAGTTGGTCTCCCAAAGCAGTTTTTTATGGAAACTTTTTTACGCCAAAATCTAAATAATCTGCAGTGAATTTATTTGATCTGAGATTTAGTGCCTGTGTCCCTTGCAGCAATAGGATTTCATAGAACATTATTTCGGAGTTCAACAAATTTCATCCTTCCTATGAAATGGCTATTAGGTTTTTCTTGTCAACAGGGCAGGCAATGTTAAAATGCATTAATGTTTCTTTGAAATTAGTGTGTGCCTACGCATTCTTTTTGATTAAAAAAAAAGGCGAATGTTGAAAGGTTTTTTTTGGGCTTCTTTTAGTTACTCCACTTGAGCAATGGGGTGTGGACAAGTGGGACCTAGCCCAGGTTACTTTTATTTACCTGATTATCATATCTGCCAATTTTCAACTAAATCCTTGCGGCCATTTGGCAGGTTATTGCACATACACACACACACACACATGCACACACACACATCACTAGCCTATTAGTATAAGATTATTGTCATCAAATTGTTTACACTCATAATACACTTTGAGGCACACAAGACATGAATAATTAAAGATGGTGGCATGGGAAGAGGTGAAAGAGGAGGTCATTATGAGGTGGGAAGGGGTGGAAATAGATTATGAACTTATTGTCTTGATGAAACAAACAGTTAGTTATTAAAAACAAAAAGTTTGTGGAGGAATGAAATTCCACCAACATCTCCTGATTAGAACTGTTTGACTATGTGCAGACTAGGACAACAGGACAGATCTGGTAGAGGTCCAGTAATTTTCTAGGAAGACATCCAGATGTTGACAGGCGTCCTCCAAGTTGCTCTCTGAGATGACCAGGTCATAACAATGCTGCATGTGGATATGCACACACATATATACACAACATATGCACCTGGAAGTATTTCACGCATACACCATATTGAGTGGCTGTTTCCCATAGCTTGGTCCAGCAATAGTCGGGTAGGTATGGTCTAGGGCTATGACCAAACCTCTTCAATTTCAAAAAAACCCTAAATAAGCTGACTTTTGCATTTTATAATTGTGGAGGATACTTACTGCATTCTTAACCACGCACTCTAATTAGTTGTCTATGTATATTATGTAGATGTGTGTCAACTTTATAAATTTACTTCCCCCTTAAAACTATAATGATATCTCATTTAATTCTAAGTCCTTCATATCTCTCCTAATACCATCCCTCCACCTTCTTGAGGACGTGGTTGGGGAAACCATTCAAACAAAGCAGCCTTCAGTGTTCTATGATCTGCAATATATGCAAGGTGTTCCAGCCATTCCAACCTATGCTTCTTAATCTTATCAGCTACAGTCTTACATCTCCCTATCTTCTCGTGATCTCTGCCATGGTGATGTGATCAGACCACTTCTGCTGGTTAGAAATGCCCATGACCATCCGTGACATATGTGGTGGCCTGTGGTGGCCTGTGGTGGCCTGTGGTGGCCTGTGGTGGCCTGTGGTGGCCTGTGGTGGCCTGTGTTAACTTTCTTCAGATGTTTCCAGAGAGGGTTCCAACACTCTGTGCCATACATAAGGACTGACAACACACATGCTAGGTGGATTTTTTCTTGGTGGTGAGGGTGAAATCTTTATCTAGGAAGATTGCCTTCCTTAAAGCTTTAAAAGCTTTTGATCCATGGGCAATCCTCCTTTCTAAATCAGTATCCATCCTTCCAGAGATAGTGATCATAGAGCCAAGTAAGGAAACTCTTTAACAGAGCAGATCTCTCCTCCATCAACTGCAATAGGTTCCTTGTCAATATCCTCTAGCAGCCTTCCAGACACCATGTGCTTGGTCTCATAGTATTCACTATCTAGCCAAAGTCAGAGCATGTTGCTTGGTATTCCTTCACAGCCCTTCCTGCACCAGATCTGGTGCTTGCAAGCAGCACTCCATCATTAGCTTGACATTGGCATTTCTGGTGTACCTCCTGAACAGCTTGTGGTCATACTTAAACTTTAGTGAGATGTTTACAACCTTTGGCTTCCTCAACTCTGACCTGCAAGTGCTCCTTCACAAGGCAAGTAAATAGTTAGGACTAGTGCCATGCAGAAGCTCTGCATCAAACCATTCCTCACATCAAACTGATCTAGCAAGCACCTACCCAGGTGGATCTCAGTCTTCATGCCATCATAAAAAGAATGGATTAGTGAAACTATCTCATCAGTGACATCCAACTTATCTAGTGCTAGCGACAGGGCCATCCTTGGCACAAAGTCATTGGCCTTCTTCAAATTGATGAAGGTAAAGGACATGGCAGTGTGCTCCCATGACTACTCTACCAGTTGCCTGACAGTGAAGATCATGTTTGTGCAGTTTCTTCCCTTTTTAAAGCCACACTGTGACTTAAAAGGTTCATTTTCCTCCTCTGGTAAGCAGTGTCTATGCCAACCTTCTCACCTCTAGGCCCAAACTCACTGAGTTAACTTTTCACAAGGACAGGATCCCTCACGGGGTTGATCTTTGTATTGACACTGGTCAGTCTCCTCCTATCCACTCACCAGCTCAGCGTTTGTCCCCCAACAAACTCGCTGTCGCCAAGGCTGCATTCAAAGAGATGGAGGACCTTGGGATTATCCGGGGCTCCTCCAGTCAATGGGCATTCCCACTCCACATTGCACCCAAGCCTGGTGGTGGTTGGTGCCCATGTGGGGATTTTAGACACCTCAATGGCTGCATCAAGGCTGACTGTTACCCGGTGCCCCACATCCAAGACTTTGCTAGTCAACTTTCAGGCAAAACGATTTTCTCAAAGATCGACTTGATTAAGGGCTATCACCAGATTCCTATATGTGCTATGGACATCCCCAAGACAGCAATGATAACTCCTTTTGGCCTTTTAGAGTTTCTCCGCACACCGTTTGGCCTTGCCAAAAGGCCAAACGCGGCTCAGGCATATTAGCGGCTGATGGACTCGGTCTTGCGGGATCTCGAGTGTGTTCATTTACCTGGATGATATACTTGAAACCATATTAATAACCTTAATGAGAAAGACTATCTTCACTTTCTGAGGTGCAGTCTCCTACAAACCCAACAAAAAAGAAGCTGCTTCACATCACAAAAATTTGTGATAATTAAAAGCTGATCTACCAACCAATAGTCCAAAGCTGTGGGTGTGACTAGCTACTGGGGCTTTGAAATTACAGTGGTGGAAAAATCACAGAGAATAAACTACCAAGGTGGTCCAGTGTTGGCAAGCAAGTGATTTTAGAACAGCCATCATCAGCTGCAGCTGAAAGATGCTAAATAATTCTTTCAATGAAAGACAAAGTTATGTTTCCTCCTTTTTGGTTGGGACCCTATGTATTTTAGGTTAGTTTGAAATGAATGTTTTTTTCTAACTTATAAAATTGACGACCTATATGTGGAAATATTTACTTCTATCTTGTGCATAATTGGCACCTTTTAGAAGCATAATTGATCCAAAATGGAGCATAACAGAATAGCATAATTGGTACAGAAATTAGCATAATTGGTACAGAAATTAGCATAATTGGGGGAGGCCTAGTCAGACAGTAAAAGTTTTATCCATGCACAACAAGATGAAAGGACAGCTTCAGAGTTTTTCATCAAGTTGTTGGGAAGAATCAGACTCAGTTGAAATCAAACCTTTTGTATCAACACTCATGCTCCTATCACAAGTGAACAATTGAGGAGAAGTGCTAATTGTAGGGGGGGGAGGGAATTTAAATTTTTTTTTTTTTTATTGTTTTTTTTGGGGGGGCTTAGAGAAGAGTTAGTAGTTAGTGGGAACAAAGAGGGGAAGGTGATTCACTGGACATTCAAATTATGGGGGAAAAACTTCATTTAAGCAGACTTACGCCCTGCCCTGTCCACACTATAACGGGTTTGTACCTCTCTCCAGCAACACCCAGTTCCAAACTTTTGATTGCATCAGGCTAAACCAGTCCACAATACCTGCGTGGGCTAACTAATTGACTGGGCGGATTAATTGTTATTACTTTACCAAATATAGTAACGGGTATATTATTTTCTGGTGTGCTCTGTTGTTCTGTCTATTTGCTAAACCCCTAATAGCGAATATCAGCACTAAAGTGACAAGTTTTTTTTTTAATATGCCAAGGACAACTAGGCTGGCCACAGTGGCTGTCTTTGGTTTAAAACCATACCCCACAGCCTCTGTCACTCCTTGTGAGGCTGAATGTGTATGTCTCCACTCAAGAATTATATAAACTGTATACAGTTATTATTCAAGATTCTAAAATTGTGACAGTTAAAATAATCTCTAGTGGTGACTCTGGCTGAGTACCTCACCATTTTACTAATTGGGCTCTGAGAGGTGTGGATAAGCTGTCCCTGCTATGCTATCAGTGACTCTAATGCCTAATATAAGTTGTCATTTACTTTTTTCCCCCATGAAGATCAGCCTACATACTTTTTTTCCAGGTCTATCAATTTTCCTGAAAGTGCATCTATTTCCTCTGAAACTCTACCAAGTTTTTTTTTTTTTTGGGGGGGGGGGGGGGGGGGGGGGGGGGGGGGGCGGCGGCGGAGGTGAACTAATTTCCATTGTTAATTACAGGTAATGGGTAGGGAATATGTAGGAGAGGAGCTGACCCCTAACCTGCTCTGTAGAGTAGAGCTTTAACCTCCCTTCTACACACCTTTATCTTTAGCCCCTCCCTCTCACTTCATCTACACCATTGCTATACTTTCCCTTTTCTTTCATCCAATAAAATGATTATTTTTGTATTGAGAGTTCACCAATAATTGATATATTTTGGGGCTCATTTCTAGCCCTTCCTCTCTCTCATATTGTGGATCAGTCCCTGCACCAATGGATGATGTGGCAAGTGCATATAAAGCATCTCCCTGAGTCCCAGGGTTGCAGTCAATTGATCAGCTCACCTTAATTATGCGCAGGCGCACTGCTCGCTTGCCACACCTGCTCCCTAAAGTGGTAGCACTGTAGCACATTATTTGCTTTAGCGTTGGAACTTCTTACATATTTTTTTCATCGATTATTCACGATTATTCACGGCTAGTGTGCGTGACCATGGCTGAAGGCGTCATTGTGGAAAAGAAGAAACTGGCAGAACTGGGTAGGGAGATTACCTGCGCCATCTGCCAGGAACACTATACAGAGCCAAAGCTTCTGCCTTGCAGCCACTACTTCTGCAAGGAGTGTGTTCTTAAGCTGGTCCTCAGGGCTGGTGCTGGCAAGCCTTTATCTTGCCCTGAGTGTCGTGAAGAAGTCATCCTACCTAAGGGAAGTGTGGACAAACTGCAAACTGCTTTCTTTATAAACCGCATTCAAGGATCCATTGTCACTCTGGAGGAAGCTCATGGCGAGGTGGTCCATCAAGAATCTGGAACCATTGCTGAAGAGTCCCATCCTAAGAAGTGTCCAGCCCACAAGGAGCCACTGATAGTGTACTGCTTTGACTGTGGTAGACTTATCTGTTCCCACTGTATGGTAAAGGATCACAATGGCCACAAGTTAGAACTCATCAAGGAAGCTGCTCCTGGCACAAGGAAGAAGCTTAAGGAGAAGTTGAAGACTCTAGAAAAACTTCAGGTCAGCCTGTCCCATGCTGTGGTGGAGGTACAGACCACCAGGTGTGAGCTGGAGGCTCAGGGGCTCTCTGTAGCCAAGATCATCCACACTTCATTTTTGGAGCTCCAGAAGATTTTGGATGATCGTAGGAGAGAGCTGTTGGAAGAAACTTTGAGGCGAGTGCAAGAAAAGATGGACAGACTCTCGCTACAGGAAGAGAGCTTGTCTCTGGCTTGTGCTGAAGTCCAGAGTGTTTTAGACCACATCGAGCAGTGTGTGGGCCACCATACTGACAGTGAGTTCATGGGCATGCATGCTGAGCTTGCCTGTGAAATACAGCGAGGGATTGAAGAGCATGATGAGGGAGTGGTGAGCTTGGAGCCAGTGGAGGAGGTGGACGTAGGGGTGGAGGTGAGGTGTGCTGAGGCCCTGCAGCAGCTCTGCCAGACCAAGGCCAAGTTGACTCAACTCTCAATAGCTCCAGCTAAAGGCACTGTCGGTGGTGAAGGAGCCAAAGCTGCAGTGCTCAACACTGTATCTGAGGCATCACTGACCACAACTAAACGTGATTGTAAAGTTGACTGCCATTTGAAGTCTCTGTCCAATGGATCCATCATCAAATGCAATGTTGATCACACAGCGGCCAGGAACTATTGTATCCAGTACACACCCATTGTGCGTGGACGATGTGAACTGACTGTGTCAGTGGATGGGCAGCAGGTGGCGGACAGTCCCTTCCCCGTGTTTGTCTCTGTCCCTGTTGCTCAACTAGGCAGGCCTGTCAGTGTGTGGTGTGGTTCGTCTAGGCCTACTGGTGTCGCTGTGAACTCTGTGGGAGAGGTGGTGGTAAGTGAAAGTGGTAGAGATGTCATTATATTTGACAAAGATGGAAAGAGACTGAGAAATGTCCAACCTAAACTGGGATGGTGTTTTGGTGTTGCTGTTGATGAGGAGGACAACATTTACTGCATTGACTACGAATCTAACAAGATAATGAGATGCAACAGGAATGGTGGTCGTGTTAAGCTGCACCAGGTCAAGCAAGTGCAAGGTCCAGGACATTGTGGTGTGGCAGTAGTCGGAGATGAGGTGATGGTGTGTGAGCATGGCAATGAAGGCACTATTATGGTGTATGATAGAGAACTAAAGTATGTGAGACAGATTACTGGCAGAGGTATGGGTAGATTTTTTGACTTGTCTTCTGACAACCATGGCAACCTGTATGTCACAGACCTTGATAACTCTGTCATCAGAGTGTTCAGTGTGGATGGTGACCTCCTGCGCTCCTATGGCTGTGATGAGAATGGAGTGAAAAAATTGAGCAGACCACGTGGTGTGTGTATAGCTGGTCAGTATGTGTATGTGACAGATTCTGGTCTCCACAATGTGTCAATGTTCACTACTGAGGGGGCGTATGTGACCTCATTTGGTCACAGTGGTAGTGAGGAAGGTTGTTTTGACTCTCCATGTGGACTGTGTGTAGATAGAGATGGTTTTGTTTTTGTTGTTGACTGTCATAGAGTTCAAGTATTTTAATGTGCAAGTATTTCTCTATATTATTATCTTATATATTAATGTGCTTATCTGTCTGTCTCTCACACTTGTTGCTAAATTGAAATATTTTTTCTGGTGTCTGATACTATTCTTGTGGGCAAGGGAACTTCACAAAAATGTTCAGGAAGGAGGTAATATCATACAGTCAAGATCAACAGCACTAATTTAAGCAGTGTCTTCATCATTATTCATATTTAAGAGCAAAGATATCTGGAGAGTAAGAACTGAGCAGCAGCAAGGGCTATGGGTATCCTAGAGAAAGTTAGTATTTGGTAAAAGCCTTTGCCATATTCCATATAGTATGGATTTTTTGGAAAGGCAATTTGGTGTTTCTAGAGGACACTTTACCTACATAACCAAAATAGTTGACAAAGGAATTTATTGTATTCTTCAGAGAGCAGCAATAGAGTCTGAGGCAGAGAATAAAAGCTGAAGCATTTGAAATTATGGGGTAGCAGGCAAGGGCTAGGGAAATTGTCTGAACTTATTAATCTGTGGTTTTAGCCAACTTGGCTGCAGGGAGTAGAGTGATAAAAATGTTTTATTAAAGCAATCCTCTGAGGGCTGTGGGAAGTCCCCTCTGCAGCTGGTTATCACACCAACAAATTATATATCTAATGTTTAACTATTTTCCAACTCTATCCCATTCTGTGTTGATAGGATAGTATTCCATTATTGTGTGTGTGTTCAATCACTATTAGTCTATACTTTGAACAGTTTGGAATATTTTAAAGTAGCTATATATCAAAACAGCAACTATTGGGGTCCACAACATGTACTTCTCCTTTCCTTCATTAAGTAAAATAATTAAATAGACTCCATATTGAAAAAGTTGGTGAGTGCAGGGAGGCTTTCCCTCTAAGAACTGTTTGACTATGTGCAGACTAGGACAATAGGACAGATCTGGTAGAGGTCCAGTGACTTTCTAGGAATAGCTCCAGATGTTGACAGGCGTCCTCCAAGTAGCTCTCGGAGATGACCAGGTCAGACAATTGTCTTGTAGGTGTGGTCTAGGGAAATGATCACACCTCTTAAATCACAGACAACCATAAATAAGCTGAGTGTGCACTTAATTAATTGTGGGGGATACTTGCTGCATTCTTAACCACACACTCTAATTAGTTGTGTATGTATATATGTAGATGTGTATGTTTTATAAATCACCTTTCCCCTTGAGACCAGAATGACATCATAGATGCTGCCAGAGAAGGCGGGATCATCTTGGAGAGCTGCAGAGGGACAATCCCCACCATTGACACTGTCAGTGGAATCCCCTCCACCCACAGACACACTTACACCCAGACAGGTCCTGTCATTGTTATCCTTTTTTAGTCCTTTATGGCCTCCTGAATCTGAACATGTATAATGACACTCCATTATCATATTTCACATGTGTGTATATAGAGGACAGGGCCGAGGGACTAACTTGGGCCTTAACTGCACTCTATAGCACTGCATATAGAGCACACACAGCCAGTGGCCCATCATGTGTGCATATAGAGTGTATCGGGAAGGAAGATTGACATCTGTGGAGCATAGCATATAACACAGCTAGTGCTAAACAGGTTTACTTACCTGCAGCCAGGATTAGGTTGCAGATGGATGATGGGAGGAGGATGGCTGTAGGTGTGTCTGAACATATTGATGTTGACATGTTGCTAGGCCATGACATTCCTCAGTTCAAGAAGCATGTTCGGAAGGCCCTGGACGTGAAGACCACGGAGGTATATCTGACCCTGCTTGCCCCCGAGACAACCCCCAGAGCAGCATGGTGACCACGAGATCTCAGCAGAAGGCCCAGGACCAGTTGGAGGAGACTGAGCAACTCCGACAGGAACTGAACAAACCACTAATTCACACGCTCGCTCACGGAAGATTGTCTTGGAGACAGAGCAGGAGAGGAGGGAGTGAGTCCAGTGGAGGAACCAAATCCATCTCCCCAGGAGGAAGTAAGGTCTCCTCCCACGATTGAACCATGACACAGAGTCTCAGCAGAACACGACTCACCACTCCTGGCTGGTCAAGAGGTCCAGACAAAACTCAGCTGCAAGGCCTTCTCTCCAGAAGAGCTCAGGTCAGCTCAGCAATCAGGCCCAACACTGGACAAGGTGAGGGAAAGTGTAGACAAAGTTATTAGCCCGTACTTTTGAGACAAAGGTTTATTAATGTGGCAACCTTATCACATGGGAGGAAAGAGTTTAATTCTAATTTCCCAATGTGCATGAATGAAAGTACTAAAATTAGCACATTCCTCATTAGCGGCTGGTCATTTTGGGATTGAGAGGACATTGAGCACTGTCAGGCGTACGATGGACTCGCCTGGAGTAGCCAAAGATGTGAAGTTACTGTGTGACTCCTGCCCCGTATGCCAGAAGGCAGAGCCAGCTATAGTGGCCCAGAGACAACTTCACCCCCTCCCCATTATGAGCCAACATTTTGAAAGAACTGCTATGGACATTTTCGGGCCATTGAAAAGAACTCCCAGTGGGAATAAGTCTGTGCCTGTGGCAATGGATTATGCCACAAAGTGGCCAGAGGCTTTTGCTCTGAAGAATGCCACAGCCGAGTCAGTCAGTGGTTGAGTGTTGGGTTGACCTAACCTCGAGAGTTGGTATACCTTCAGAATTGTTAACTGATAATGAGCCCAACTTTACTTCTAAGGTAGTCAGACAATGTTGCCAAACCACAGGAATCAGACAAATCAGAACCTTCCCTTACCATCCACAAACAGATGGACTGGTGGAACGTTATAATTCTACTCTCAAACATCTACTACGGAAACACACACAAAACACCTCAACTACCATTCATCCTGTGGGCATACCATGGGGGCAGCACACAAGACCACAGGGTATTCCCCCCATATATTTATTACTGTATGGGAAGGAAATGAAAATTCCTATTGACCAATTTGTTAAGTATTGGAAGGGCAAGGCAGTACAGTGTGAGGTGATGTTAAAGAGTATATTCAAACCCTCAGGGCAAATGTTGAAATAGTAAGACACATGGCAAGAGAGAATGAGGAAGAACAAAAAGGGCTCCAAAAGAAATATTACGACAGAAAGGCTACGGAAAGAAAATTTGAAGTTGGCGATTTTGTACTAGTCTCTAGGCCCACAGAACAGAACAAGCTGCAGAATGAGTGGCACAGTCCATTCATAATTACAAAGCAGATAATTGAAGTCACTTACCAGGTGGACACCAGGGAGAGGGGAGGACACCAGGGAGAGGGGAGGACACCAGGGAGAGGGGAGGACACCAAGGAGAGGGGAGGACACCAAGGAGAGGGGAGGACACCAGGGAGAGAGGAGGACACCAGGGAGAGGGGAGGACACCAGGGAGAGGGGAGGACAATGGGGAGAGGGGGGGACACCGGGGAGAGGGGAGGACACCGGGGAGAGGGGAGGACACCGGGGAGAGGGGAGGACACCGGGGAGAGGGGAGGACACCGGGGAGAGGGGAGGACACCGGGGAGAGGGGGGGACACCAGGGAGAGGGGAGGACACCAGGGAGAGGGGAAGACACCAGGGAGAGGGGAAGACACCAGGGAGAGGGGAGGACACCAGGGAGAGGGGAGGACACCGGGGAGAGGGGAGGACACCGGGGAGGGGGGGGGACACCGGGGAGAGGGGAGGACACCGGGGAGAGAGGAGGACCTCTGCACACATACCACATTAATGCCATGCAACGCTGGACCTCTCCAGCACCAGCAGTGCTTCTCACTTTAGAAGAGAACCACGATGACCACCAATCCATTTTGGATCAGGAAGCAAAGCTAGGTAACAGTGTTACATGAGGAGAACACACTTGCAGCATGTTACCACTGTTTCAGGTTGCTCATCAATAGACAAAATGCAACTTTAGAGTCAATAATGGTGTCTATTTAGGACATGTGGTGGGAGGAGGAAAAGTGAAACCCATGGAGGCCAACGTTGAACTAGTATGGAATTGCAGTCAACCACAGACGAAGAATCAAGTAAGTATCTTTTTGGGGCTCTTCTGCTACTACTTCCTTTACCGCAGTGGAACTCTTCTCACAGAGCTAACCAAGAAGAATGAAGAAAACAAAGTGATATGGAACAGAGCATGTGAAAAAGCATTCAACAACCTACTTGAACAAGCCTTGATAAGTCAACCGTTCTAACAAGCCCAAACTGGAGCAAACAGTTCATTTTACAAAGAGATGCTTCGGCAATGTGTTTAGGCTATGTTTTGAGCCAATTGGATGGGCATGGGATGGAACACCCAGTGAGTAGCCTATGGCTCTAGAGAGCTACTACAGGGGGACCAGAGCTATTCGACAATTGAAGGTGAGGCATTGGCAATTGTGCAGGGAATAGAACATTTCCAAATGTATTTACAGGGAACCAGATTCATTGTTCTAACAGATCACGACCCCCTAACCCACCTCAGGCATCTGAGGGATAGCCATGGACACTTGGCTAGGTGGGCCCTGACTTTGCAGAGTTATCAATTTGTAGTGGAGCATAGAGCAGGAACAGCAAACACAAACGCTCCATGGTAATTCTCATCATATTCCAGCCAAGGAAATTATTTTCCACTTCTTCTTGTACTTTCCCTTCCGCCCAACTTAGTTCTGTACTTGGACTTCTCTCTGTAGTTAGCTGAGCTGGAAAGGCTTTATTTTTTGGTGGCTGCTCTAAGCTGACACTATCAGAAGACAACTGCTCACCATCTTCACTGTTGCTGCTGCTACTAGTAGTAGGCACAGAAGATTGACACTATCAGAAGACAACTGCTCACCATCTTCACTGTTGCTGCTGCTACTAGTAGTAGGCACAGAAGATTGACACTATCAGAAGACAACTGCTCACCATCCTCACTGTTGCTGCTGCTACTAGTAGTAGGCACAGAAGATTGACACTATCAGAAGACAACTGCTCACCATCTTCACTGTTGCTGCTGCTACTAGTAGTAGGCACAGAAGATTGACACTATCAGAAGACAACTGCTCACCATCTTCACTGTTGCTGCTGCTACTAGTAGTAGGCACAGAAGATTGACACTATCAGAAGACAACTGCTCACCATCTTCACTGTTGCTGCTGCTACTAGTAGTAGGCACAGAAGATTGACACTATCAGAAGACAACTGCTCACCATCCTCACTGTTGCTGCTGCTACTAGTAGTAGGCACAGAAGATTGACACTATCAGAAGACAACTGCTCACCATCTTCACTGTTGCTGCTGCTACTAGTAGTAGGCACAGAAGATTGACACTATCAGAAGACAACTGCTCACCATCTTCACTGTTGCTGCTGCTACTAGTAGTAGGCACAGAAGATTGACACTATCAGAAGACAACTGCTCACCATCTTCACTGTTGCTGCTGCTACTAGTAGTAGGCACAGAAGATTGACACTATCAGAAGACAACTGCTCACCATCTTCACTGTTGCTGCTGCTACTAGTAGTAGGCACAGAAGATTGACACTATCAGAAGACAACTGCTCACCATCTTCACTGTTGCTGCTGCTACTAGTAGTAGGCACAGAAGATTGACACTATCAGAAGACAACTGCTCACCATCTTCACTGTTGCTGCTGCTACTAGTAGTAGGCACAGAAGATTGACACTATCAGAAGACAACTGCTCACCATCTTCACTGTTGCTGCTGCTACTAGTAGTAGGCACAGAAGATTGCTTTGAAGTGTCTGCACTAGTCAAATAATGTCAAAGGTCCATCTCCTCAAACTCTCCTGAACTGACTCACTAAGCTGCTTGTATAGGCTGACAGGCCATGCAAGCATTTACTAGAACTCAAGCACAATAACAAACTAACCAAAACTTTATCCAGCAGATTGTGTCTGCATAATCAAAAAATCTAGCACAAGAACTATAACTTGAACCACAAAAATGTCTAGGACTGCATGTTGTAGTTGTTTGCACTATCATAGTCAAACATTTACATGCACATACACCAACACATGTATGCCCCCCCCCCCCCCCTCACAGTCTGCTATCTCTATTTCACCACCACTTAGCAACTTATCTATCTATATATATATATAGACAGGGGACGTCTGCTAGTATATATATATATATATATATATATAGATATATATATACACACAAAGGGTGTACATATATATTAGTATATATACACACACCAAGGGAGACGTCTACTACTATATATATATATATACACACACACCAAGGATGACATCTGCTAGTATACATATATATACACACCAAGGGAGACGTATTCTAGTATATATATATATATATATATACATACCAAAGGTGACATCTGCTAGTATATATATATATATACACACACCAAGGGTGACATGTGCTAGTATATATATACACACCAAGGAAGACGTATTCTAGTATATATATATATATATATATATATATATATATATATATATATAAACCAAGGGTGACATCTGCTAGTATATATATACACACCAAGGGTAACGTCTGCTAGTATATATATACACACCAAGGGAGACGTCTGCTAGTATATATATATACACACACAAAAGGGAACGTCGGCTATTATATATATATACACACACACCAAGGGAGACGTCTACTAGTATATATATATACACACCAAGGGAGACGCCTGCTAGTATATATATATATATATATATATACACACACACACACCAAGGGTGACATGTGCTAGTATATATATATATACACACCAAGGGAGACGCCTGCTAGTATATATATATATATATACACACACACACACCAAGGGTGACATGTGCTAGTATATATATATATACACACCAAGGGAGATGTCTGCTAGTGTATATATATATATATACACACCAAAGGACACGTCTGCTAGTATATATATACATACCAAGGAAGACGTCTGCTAGTATATATATATACACACACAAAAGGGAACGTCGGCTATTATATATATATACACACACACCAAGGGAGACGTCTACTAGTATATATATACACACCAAGGGAGATGTCTGATAGTGAATATATATATACACACCAAGGGTGACATCTGCTAGTATATATATACACACAAAGGGAGCCGTCTGATAGTATATATATATATATATATATATATATATACACACACACACACACCAAGGGTGACATGTGCTAGTATATATATATATACACACCAAAGGTGACGTCTGCTAGTATATATATATACACACCATTGGAGATGTTTGCTAGTATATATATATACACACCAAGGTAGACGTTTGCTAATATATATATATACACCAAGGGAGATGTCTGATAGTGAATATATATATACACACCAAGGGTGACATCTGCTAGTATATATATACACACCAAGGGAGCCGTCTGATAGTATATATATATATATATATATACACCAAGGGAGACGTCTGCTAGTATATATATACATACCAAGGGAGACGTTTGCTAATATATATATATACACCAAGGGAGATGTCTGATAGTGAATATATATATACACACCAAGGGTGACATCTGCTAGTATATATATACACACCAAGGGAGCCGTCTGATAGTATATATATATATATATATATACACACACACACACACCAAGGGTGACATGTGCTAGTATATATATACACACCAAGGGAGACGTCTGCTAGTGTATATATACACACCAAAGGTGACGTCTGCTAGTATATATATATACACACCAAGGGAGACGTCTGCTAGTATATATAAACATACCAAGGGAGACGTTTGCTAATATATATATATACACCAAGGGAGACGTCTGCTAGTATATATATACATACCAAGGGAGACGTTTGCTAATATATATATATACACCAAGGGAGACGTCTGCTAGTATATATATACACACCAAGGTAGACGTTTGCTAATATATATATATATACACAAACAAAAGGGAACGTCGGCAATTATATATATATATATACACACACCAAGGGAGATGTCTACTAGTATATATAGATATAGACCAAGGAAGGTGTCTGCTAGTATTCAAAACAACATTAATTACAAAATGAAACAGTTCCATCCATAGCTCTGTCTATCTTATGGAACAGGTCACACTATTAAGCTAACTTTTCCCATTATTACTATGTGATCACATGACACAAAGAATATTGAGCAAAGGGCGTCACTACCAGTCGGTAAGGTAATATCAGTGAGCGAAAATCAGTGCCACAATTAGATCCAAGAGGTGCATCCAAAGTTCTGGTTAGGTAAGGGAAGAGCTAACTTTCTTCATTTCTTTCTAAAGCATACATGAATCTGATTGTTCAGCATTACACCATGTCTCCAAACATTCTGACCTTTCTAATAGAATAATCAATGGGCAGCGTTGGAAATCAACCTCTCAGCATCCCGGCCTTTCTAAATAATCAACAGGCAACCTGGTTGCATGTCTACTTATGAGGTGCTGTTGCTTCAATTAGGCCACAAGGTCTAGAAATGATATTTTAAGTGGCTTTATTCATGTTTCATGTTGACATTAGCATGGGCCACACCGGCATACCCTCTAGTGTCTAGTGAGATGTCTAGTATTTGCAAGCTGGAAGCTAGTGGGGCAGAGTGTGGCTTGTGAGCAACTTAGTGCAATCCACCAAACCACACAAGTTGTCTGGAAAATCATTTTTGAAGTAGCATTGAACCAACACTAATCATAATAGAGGGCGTGTTTTAATGTGGGCATGGTCATGACTAAATATCTCCCCCTCCTCCCCCCCCCCCCCACACTAAAATATGTGGTATGACCCCCTGCAAAGTCACGACAGACACTCTGAGACAACTGACAGTCTCGGCTGTGTCACACTACATCACATGACCATGAGTCTAGCCAGTTGGGTTGCCCTGATGGCTGCTGGGACACACACACAATGGGGCACATACAGACTCCCTCTCTATCCATGATGGCTTCCAAGTGCTCAAAGAGCTTTAGCTTGATGTCAAGCTTCTTCATCTGTCTCCACCAGTAAGGCCACCAGCGACTTGATCTTCCTCTCCTCCACAATGGCCAGATGCTGGGGAAGATTGGAGCAACATTACAGGAGATGTTGTGTGTGGACTACAGTGTGTTGCAATGCTACCTGTCAACTCTTCAAACTAAACTTGTGCACAATTAAACACACACACACACACACACACACACACACACACACACACACACACACACACACACACACACACACACACACACACACACACACACACAGTCAGCCGTAGGGACTGCAGTGCTGGCATTGGCAACCTCACCAATAATTATGCTCAGCCATGCCTAGAAGTGCAATGGAGCTGGTATTAAATGCTCTCTCCTGCCCATGTCCAGTGCACGGACCTGTTGTCCACAGTCCCAACCAAGCAAGCAACCCCACACAACGGCAATTGCTATGAGTGCCTCCTGCTGTCTAGAGAAGACACTGGACACTCATTAGTAGAGGTTGGTCAACCATTGTTTATCAACACCACTATTTCACTATCATGTGGTTGACCAGCTCTATAGTTGGTCCATATCCATCCCACCACCTCCAGTGGTCCAATTAGGCAGACCCAGACAGGGTTGCCACAAGGCAGATTGTAAATGGTTTAGTGCACACTATAATTTAAGATTAAACTGTATAGAAATCTGTGCCCATGCAGAGTCTATATTGTTGCTGACCATAAATTTGGCACTGTACCAGACCAACCAAGCACATCTAATGTTCTTGCAGTGTGTGCAGTTGTGGTGACTCTAAGTGGTGACCCTTGAGTTGGTATTAAACCTTATTAAAAGTAAAGACCCACCCACTTTCACTTCCACTAAACATCTCTGTAAGTAGTAGTAGCCCACGCAGTCACTCTCACATCTTGTGTGCAGCCACTTCATCTGTGCTGGACCTTCTGACATTCCTGTCTAAATTTCTTCTTCTTGATCCATCTCTAATAATTAGCACATGCACACACAGAATTGAAAATTGCTTTACACAGCCACAAACAACCAATATGTCCATAAGGACATAAGACCCTTTACCTACTGTGCACTGTAGGAAGGGTCTGGTTGCAGTCCAGCACCAATCTTGTTGCAGTGGAATGTAATAATCTCAATTTAAAACCAACAACAATCACTAGCACTTTAATTTAAAGTGTGTTCATCGAATGCAAGCAGATTAAAATACAGCCACCACAAGTTTATTAAACTAACCACACCCCATAGGAAGTGCACATAAAATACTATCATTCACATTCCTGGGGACCAAAACAAGATACTTCCTACAGTGTGCAGTGGGTAAGGAGTATAGCAGGTAAAGGGTCTGGGAGGTAAAGGATATTATAGGTAAAGGTCATGATAGGTAAAGGGCATGGTAGGTAAAGGGTATGGTAAGTAAAGGATCTGCCCCGAGAGAGTACAGAGAAATTAGTCCAGCAGCCGAACACCATATTTGGGTGGAAGCTCATTTCGGAGTATATACAATGTTTTATTTTGCATAGTTTATACCTTACCATATTTAAGTCACCGTTGGGCTTTTCAATATTTTTAGATTTATAGTTGTGTACTGAGAGAAGATAAAATATTGGACTAAAATATAACTAAATGGCATTGAGTATGTCCTATTGCATATCAGTATCATCAGAAAGATACACAGAACAAGAATATGATGCTATGGTTTGGTTTAATAGAGTACTAATGAAGGGGTCGCCCAAAGTGGGGGGGGGGGGGGAATTTGGCATATTGAAAATGTTTTGACTTCCTATTGATTAAATATATTTTATGTAATTTTCTTTTTCATGAATGGACTGCGTTAATGTTTAAGAGTTATGAATATAGATAGCAATGGCATAAAAATCAACACATGATGAATCTTGAAGCTCAGAATCACACATAGAATACAGCTTAAACCCAAATCCATACCAAAAACAACTAGCTCTAAGAAAAAGTCATTGCCTGGCTCAACTAACTGGTATTGTCGGATAGAGATAAATCATTTTCAGTCTACTCATCATGGATGAAGAATTTTTTTTTTCCAAGTGGAAGTTTCACTGCAAGACTGGTCCACATGATCTAATTAACTAAGGATATGTGAGAATCAGACCAACTATCCAGTGCAGCAGAGTATTTGATGATGATATACATTAACAACTCCAAGCAAGGCTTCATCCAGATAGCAGTTTAACAATTAGGTCACACACACACACACACACACACACACACACACACACACACACACACACACACACACACACACACACACACACACACACACACACACACATGCACACACACAATATCAACAACTGTGTGTCTCTACCAATCGACACTACATTGTTAGGTACAAGTTGATGCCAGAGATAACGAGTCATCTTCCACCAAAGAGGCAACAACGTTCAGGTGAACACAAATTGGACTTTAAACCACATCGTCTTTTTTGTTGGTAAAAGCTGTAATGAGGTGATCTGTTTTATGTAGAACTGCAGGTGCTGGTGCCAGGAAGAAATCATTCAAGCAGTCCATTCTGGCCACTTATCAAGAGCACAATGACCAGTGGGATAATGGAGTTTGCATCCATGTGGAAGGCTTTATAAAATACTGCTACATTAAAAAAAAAGAAAGACTATTTTTTACTTTATGATTGACTTATCGCTGGTTTGTTACGTTCTCCTAAAAATGGTCTCATATTTCAAAATACTCAACACCTACAGAAGGTCGCCTGCAGATTCTCGACTTATATGGTCTTGAGATGTTGAATCAACTAACAAATGTTGCACATACCATGGAACAACCTCCACCCCTGTGGCTGCCAGTCTAAGTATAGAAAATTTGATATGTCAATTTATTGCAAAGACATTACCAGGACTCAGTGAAGTAACTAGTCCAGTCTCACCTACTGCTCACCTAAGAATAAGAACTGCTCCCCAGAGAATGTTAAATGCTGAGGTCCACTCCCGGTAAAACTTCCCGTTTTTATTGTCCACCTTTCTATTCTTTTAGGCCGCCCTATTCCCATCTCCAAGCCAGGAGGGGTGAATAGCCAAATTCCGCATCCTCAGTCCACCTCTCTATGGTCCACCACCTCTGGGGGAGTTATGGGTAGTAATCGCTACTGAGGCCTGACTTCTGCGGAGAACTAGGAGATAAAAGACCCTTTACCAAATATGTGGGTGGAAACAATTTGGGCAACTTTAGCAGTTAACCGATTGAAACTTCTCCAAGAAAGGAAAGAAAAGATTTAAAAAAAAGAGAAAATTAAAATAATTGAAAGGAAAAGAAAGGAATTAAAAGGAAAAGAAAGGAATTAAAAGGAATTAAAAAAAGAGAAATGAGTTTAACAGAAAAGAAAAGAAAATTGAAGATAAATAATTAAAAACAGAAAACAAATTGAGTCTTGTTCTGTACACTAGCTGGAGTTATTTGATTGCTAATCTTGTTCCCTGTGGAGTTGCTAGATTATGGGAGATGCAGTGTTCCTCCTGAGGTGGGGATGTTTTGGTGAGGGAGTAGAAATTTTGGGAATGGGAGACTCAGTGGTGTAGCCAGCACTAGATTTAGACTAGACATGCAAATATAATTTTTGTGCAATATGACTCTTTCCTTCAGTGAGAAATAGACGAAATAGTTTCTGGGGAAAATGCACTATTATTTCTATATAGATTGGAAACAACATAGGGTGAGACAAATACTTTTACAACTAATATATTTCATAACTTTGTTCGAATTTATTCCTTGGAAATTGCTGTGGTCAATCCCATTTTTTTGCAGGTAGCAATTGAACATATTTGGGCACAAATCAGGCATACCATGAGGATAATGGATTTAGAATCACAACACTTTACACACACATTGCTGTGGTCATGCTTAAAATTTAGCTACACATGATTCAATTGTAAACATTAACATAATGGAAGACACTCTTGATGCAGCCTATGAAATAACCAACTCATTATAGAGTGTCCTAATGTGAAGTCATCTCCAATACAGTCACTGCTGATATAGGTGTAGGTTCTCCTGGTGTCTACATCTCATGTCTTACTAGATGAGTGCATGTAACAGGCAGAAGAGTTAACATCAATCTCTGAAAACTACGGAACATAATTGTCAACAAGGAAAGCTGCTAAGTAGGGTACAGAGGATGTTGGAATGAGAGGTCACATTACAGAGGCAATTTCTCAGATGGCAAATTAGATGGTATCTTTGGTATTGGAGTGGGAACATAATGTTTGCCCATGGTAAGAGCACTTCAAGCAGCAACCATATATATCAGCACATGTGCATCTGAATATCTGACTTGTACGATAAAGCAACCCACAACTTCTTTCTGTTCAGAGTGACGAAAGTTTTGAATCATAATGGAAGTCCATTGAACACAGGTGTTCTGATCTTGATGCATCCAGGCCAACTCTTCCCAGTCATAAATGGGCAGGAAGAAGGTTTGAAATGGTGAGACTGCTCCAGAATATCCTGATAGTGTTGAGGTCATTACAGACAATTTCATTTCAACTTAATTGACACATTAATGATAGCTATTCATGAACAATTTGAGCAGAGGGTATTGCAAATACAATAAAAATTAGGACCAACTTTAGTGTAGAAAATTTCTCCTAGAGATGTAGCACAGAAAATTGCTGAATTTTATGGCACTGACCTTCATCAAGATCATTTCTAAGCTCTGCCAATTGCACTACCTGGATCAACATGCAGTCAATACTTTCTTACCTAACATCACTGAATGAAGGTCAAATGTATTTTATTCTGATTTGATCAAGTGCACAGATTGATTTCTTTAAGGTGTGTCACTAATGCCCTCAGTGAAGGAAGATTCAGTGCTTTTCTTAAAGTAAAGACTTGGCTATCAAAACCATTGATTATATACTGGAATTTCAGCTTCATTTTCTTTTCTTTTGTGCTCCCATAAAATATTCAACTATTTTTTCTTTTTATTCTACCTAATTTTGTTTTCAATATGCCTATTTTTCTTAATTATGCTCACTGACAAACATGAATATTACAACATTAAAAGAGAAGAATGGCATAGTCATTCAAGATTTGAAACATTCTAACAGTTAAAAGTATCTCTAGTGGTGACTCTGGCTAAGTACAGTCACAATTTTAATGAGTGAGACTTGAGAGGTGTGGATGAGCTGTCCCTGTGATGCTATCAGTGACTCTAACGCCAAGTATAAATAGTTATTTACTTCTGTTCATGAAGATCTGCCTATTTTTCTAGAATGTCTACCTATTTTCCTGAAAGTGTACCTATTTCCCCTGAAACTCTACCCAGTTTCCAACATTATTTTCATTTTTCAGAAGCTTCTATTTCCCCCAAAATAGGTCTAGCATTGATCAAAGTCTCCTCAACAGCTTTATGACACTTCATACATAAACAAGCAAAAACAGACTTACTTCCATTATGAATTACAGTAAATGAGTTTACTCAAAGTAACAACAAAAAACAAAACAAAGAAAGAAAAACAGACTCTTGCTTCCATTGTTAACTACATGAAATGAGAAGGGAATCTGTAGGGCAGGAACTGACACGTAACAAGTTCTATAGAGCTTTAGCCTCACTCCCCCATTCCCTCTTTATCTTTAGCCACCACCCTCTCCTCTATATCTACACCATTGCTACTTCCCTACACCATTGATACTTTCCCTTTTTTCCCTCCAATAATAAGCTTTTTTGTAATAGAGTATCAAAAGTTCATGAATAATTGATGACTTTTAGTTCTTCCCTAGCCCTTCCTCTCTCTCATAGTCTGGATAAGTCCCTGCACCAACGGATGATGTGGCAAGTGCAGATAAAGCATCTCTCTGACCACAGTCCCAGGGTTGCAGTCAATTTATCTTGTCGTTTTAATTATGAGCTGGCCCACTGTTCACCTGCCACACCTGCTTCCGTATGTGGTAGCACTAGCCCATTTTATTTAGTGACAGTAGTGGAAGTTATTGGATCACCTTGCATAACTTTTTTATCCTTTTTCTACGGCTGGTGTGGGTGGTCATGGCAGAGGGCGTAATTGTAAAGAAGAAAAAACTGGCTGAACTGGACAAGGAGATTACCTGCGCCATCTGCCAGAAACACTATACAGAGCCAAAGCTTCTACCTTGCAGCCACTACTTCTGCAAGGAGTGTGTTCTTAAGCTAGCCCTCAGGGCTGGCGCTGGCAAGCCTTTCTCTTGCCCAGAGTGTCGTAAAGAGAGTGTCGTAAAGAAGTCATCCTACCTAAAGGAAGGGTGGACAAACTGCAAACTGCTTTCTTTATAAACCGCATTCAAGGATCCATTGTCACTCTGGAGGAAGCTCATGGCGAGGTGGTCCATGAAGAGTCTGGAACCATTGCTGAAGATTCCCTTCCTAAGAAGTGTCCAGCCCACAAGGAGCCACTGATAGTGTACTGCTTTGACTGTGGTAGTCTTATCTGTCCCCACTGCACTGTAAAGGATCATAAGGGACATCAGTTAGAATTCAACAAGGAAGCTGCTCCTGTCGAAAGGAAGAAGCTCATGGAGAGAGCGAAGCCTCTAAGAGAACTTCAGGTCAACCTGTCCCATGCTGTGGTGGAGGTACAGACCACCAGGTGTAAGCTGGAGGCTCAGGGGCTTTGTGTGGCCAAGAACATCCAGACTTCGTTTGTAGAGCTACAGATGATTTTGGATAATCGTAGGAGAGAACTGTTGGAAGAAACTTCAAGGAAAGTGCAAGAGAAGATGGACAGACTCTCACTGCAGGAAGAGAGCTTGTCTCTGGCCTGTGCTGAGGTCCAGAGTGTTTTAGACCACATAGAGCAGTGTGTGGGCCACCATATTGGCAGTGAGTTCATGGGCATGCATGCTGAGCTTGCCTGTGAAATACAGCGAGGGGTTAAAGAGCATGATGAGGGAGTGGTGAGCTTGGAGCCAGTGGAGGAGGTGGATGTAGGGGTGGAGGTGAGGTGTGCTGAGGCCCTGCAGCAGCTCTGCCAGACCAAGGCCAAGTTGACTCAACTCTCTATAGCACCAGCTAAATGCACTGTGGGTGGTGAAGGAGCCAAAGCTGCAGTGCTCAACACTATATCTGAGGCATCATTGACCACAACTAAACGTAATTGTAAGGTTGACTGCCATTTAAAGTCTCAGTCCAATGGATCCATCATCAAATGCAATGTTGATCACACAGCGGCCAGGGATTATTCTATCCAGTATATACCTACTGTGCGTGGACGATGTGAACTGACTGTGTCAGTGGATGGGCAGCAAGTGGCAGACAGTCCCTTCCCCGTGTTTGTCTCCGTCCCTGTTGCTCAACTAGGCAGGCCTGTCAGTGTATGGTGTGGTTTGTCTGTTCCTACTGGTGTCACTGTCAACTCTGTGGGGGAGGTGGTGGTAAGTGAATGTAGAGGTGTCATTATATTTGACAAAGAGGGAAAGAGAGTGAGAAGTGTCCAACATGAACTGGGGTCATGTCGCAGTGTTGCTGTTGATGGGGAGGACAATATTTACTGCACTGACTTAGACTCTAATAAGATAATGAGATGCAACAGGAATGGTGGTAGTGTTAAGGTACACAGGGTCAAGCAAGTGCAAGGTCCAGGACATCGTGGTGTGGCAGTAGTCGGAGATGAGGTGATGGTGTGTGAGCGTGGCAATAAAGGCACTATTATGGTGTATGACAAAGAACTGAAGTATGTGAGACAGATTGCTGGCAGAAGTATGGGGACATTCTGTGACTTGTCTCCTGACAGCCATGGCAACCTGTATGTCATAGAACGTGGTAGCTTAGTCATCAGAGTACTCAGTGTTGATGGTGACCTCTTGCACTCCTTTGGCTGTGATGAGAATGGAGTGAAACCGTTGAGCAGACCACTTGGTGTGTGTGTAGCTGGTCAGTATGTGTATGTGGCAGATGGTGGTCTTCATAATGTGTCAGTGTTCACCACTGAGGGGATGTATGTGACCTCATTTGGTCACAAGGATAATGAGAAAGGTTGTTTCAGACTTCCATGTGGACTGTGTGTAGATAGAGATGGTTTTGTGTATGTTGCTGACTAATAATAATAGAGTTCAAGTATTTTAATGTGCAAATATTTCTCTATATTATTATCTTATATATTAATGAGCTTGTCTGCCTGTCTGTCATGCTTCTTGCTAAATTGAAATATTTTTTTGGCTGTCTGATACTATTCTTGTGGGCAATGGAACTTCACAAAAATATTCAGGAAGGAGGTGATATTAAGAGCAAAGATATCTGGAGAGGAAGACCTGAGCAGCTGCAAGGGCTATGGGTATCCAAGAGAAAGTTTGTATTTGGTGGAGACCCTTTACTATATCTCTAATTTTAGGGAATTTTAAGGAAGGCAATTTGGTCTTTCTAGAGGACACTTTACCTAAGAAACCAAAATAGTTGACAAAGGATTTTATTATATTCTTCAGGGAGGAGCAATAGAATCTGAGACATAGAAGAAAAGCTTCAGCATTTGGAATTATGGGGTGATAGGCAAGGGCTAGGGAAATTGTCTGAACTTATTGATCTGTGTTTTTAGCCAACTTGGCTGCAGGGAGTATAGTGATAAAAAATATTTTATAAAAAGTTATACCCTGAGGGCTGTGGGAAGTTCCCTCTGCAGCTGATTATCCCACCAACAAATTATATATCTAATGTTTAACTGTTTTTTCAACTCTATCCCATTCTGTATTGATAGGCTAATATTCCATATTATGTGTTCAATCACTATCAGTCTACACTCTGAACAATTTGGAATATTTTAAAGTAGCTATATATCAAGACAGCAACTATTGGGATCCACAACATGTACTACCCCTTTCCTTCATGAAGTGAAAAGATGAAATCCACTCTCCACATTGAAGAAGAAGTTGGTGAGTGCAGGGAGGCCCTCCCTCTAAAATCATTGTTAAGGCAACTGATGACAGGAGCACAGAGAATTATATATCAAGCAGTAAAAATGAACTTATGAATGATCCTACACTGATAATGTAGTGTAGAAATTAAGTTGTGCAGTAAAACTGTAATATGATACTTACCACAAAAGTTTTGATGCATATAAGGGTAAAGTTGTAGTTTATCCCTCTGGACCATTACCATCTAAAAACACAGGCAGAAAAATTAGGACCAGAGAATATACGCCCACTTCTAATTGAGATTGGTAAAAAAAACATGAAATTAATGAAAATATTCCTGAATAACATTTGTTTGTGTTAAGCTGGTATACCCCTGAAGATGAAGAGGGGCTGAAGATGTAGAGGGGCTGAAGATGTAGAGGGGCTGAAGATGAAGAGGGGCTGAAGATGAAGAGGGGCTGAAGATGAAGAGGGGCTGAAGATGAAGAGGGGCTGAAGATAAGAGGGATGTGCCTATATCCCACTGAAGTTGGAGAAGGTCTGAAGATGAAGAGGAGCTGAAGGTGAAAAGGGGCTTGAAAATAATGTCTGTGTCCCTGGGGTTATGTGGGGGGGGGAGGGTCAAGTTCTTGTAAGAGGTATTAGTCAGGGCCTCCTTGTGGTGACCCTGGGCAGTTGTTTACATAGTAAAAATTGACTTAAACTGACTTAACTCTCAAACTTGGGAAACTGTGATTCAAGAACAGGACATCAAGGATGGCTTCACTTGGTTCACACCGAGTTTGTCATACTGAAGAGGATTTGCAAACCTCTCAGGATAAGGATTAATTTACACATAAATCAAAGGAAAGGAAAACAAAATCATGGTGGATGGGCACATGGAATGTGCGTTTGATGGTGGACACAGAAGGTCCAATTGAAGTAGCCAGCAGGTGGGGGCAGAGGGGAGAGGACAGGAAGGTGGACCTAATAGAGATGGAATTGAAGAGATATGATGTGAAGGTGGCTGCATTGCAAGAAACCAAGTGGTTTGGAAGTGAGGTGTATTAGATGGGAGGAAGTGTGGTGCTGACAGCAGGAAGAGAAAGGCCATCTGAGGGTGATGACATGCAAAAGGGTGAAGGGGTGGCAATTGTTCTCCTTGGTCCAGTGATTGATGCTTGGAAGAGAGCTGGGAAACAGTGGAAGACATGGGGTCCAAGAGCAGTGTCAGCATGCCTGCAGGTGGGAGAAGGGATGAAAACAAAGTTGCATGTGTTGTCGTGTTATGCTCCCACGAGGGCAGCAAGTAGACAGGTGAAGAACACTTTCTACCAAAAACTTGAGAGCATCTTGGCTGCAATACCAACAGGAGAAAAGTATGTGATTCTTGGTGACTTCAATGCTCATGTGGGGTCCAGGGAGTTTGTAGGGGATCGGTGGGGGTCAGTGAGGTGTACAGTCTGTGGAAGATGGTTCAGAAGCAGAGGAGGCATTGCAGTGCACAGGTGTGGCAGACAGCATCAGGAAACCGACAGCCAGGATGACAATACTCACACTAATTCCAATGTGGCAGAAACAGCATCCATAACAACCGGATAATGAAAGAGGGACCTGTGACCACAGCTGTGCTGATGGTTCCTTTTCTTTGCTCCCTCATATGGAGGGACACGTGACCAAATTTGGCAGTGTTATGACAGGACGTGTGTGTGTGTGTGTGTGTGTGTGTGCGTGCGTGCGTGCGTGCGTGCGTGCGTGCGTGCGTGCGTGCGTGCGTGCGTGCGTGCGTGCGTGCGTGCGTGCGTGCGTGCGTGCGTGTGTGTATTTGTAAGGCTGAAGATGAAGAGGAGCTGAAGATGAGGGCAAGTAAGAATGAAACTATTTGAAATAATGTCTGTGACTCTGGGTATGTGTGTGTGTGTCTTTCTGTGTGTGTTTGCTCTCTATCTGTGAGTGTGTGCTATCTGTCTGTCTGTCTGTCTAATTGATGATTGAAATATTTATTGTTATATACTGTATATGGTATTTTGTGTCATACATCTCGCATGTGTGTGCATGTATTAGTATTACCATGTGATTAGAGAAGAGATTCAGAAGTTTTCGGCAAAATTCTCACATCGTTGATGATCTTCCAAGACTATCTCTACAAGAATGATCGCATAAAATTAAACCTAAAAATTAGTGTGTGTGTGCGTGTGCGCTATTGGTCTCTGAAAATAATCCTATTGAAGTCAACTGAAACTTCAGTGTGTGTGCTTTGCGTGGCTGTCTACCTCACCCTTGGTTCACTACCCCACCCTTGGTTCACTACCCCACCCTAGGTTCACTACTCCACCTCTAGTTCCCTACCTCACCCTTGGTTCACCACCCCACCCTTGGTTCACTACCCCACCCTTGGTTCACTACCCCACCCTTGGTTCACTACCCCACCCTTGGTTCACTACCCCACCCTTGGTTCACTACCCCACCCCAAGTTCATTACCCCACCCTTGGTTTACTACCTCACCCTTGGTTTATTATTCTACACTTACCCAGCTTTAAAGGTCATAATTACTCCTTTTATCGCCTCTTGATAATCTCATAGTAGACATTTTATATAATTGGAAGTATATGTTGAATTTCTGTATTCTGTTACCCAAAGTAAGAATTCCATATCCTCTATCACATTCAATTATCTAACGGAGGATCCTATTGCTGCTTCACTTGCAGTGATTAGCTGTTTGTTCATAAATAAGTATACTAGCCTGGATACACCACCACGATATTTTCTTTCCTTTATTTATTCCTTTTACTTTTTAATATGGCAGTGCTAAACTGCTTGGTGGCTCTTGGTTTAAAGCCTCTCCGCCACATCAAGGCAGCCACCATCAGAGAGGTTAAGCTTTTATTTTATGGTGGAGCTTCACACTTTGGTATGAAAGTAACAAAAGTTAAAACATTGAGGATTAACTCTTTCCTTTTTCAACTGTACCAAAGTGTGCATCATACCACATGTCAGCAGAGGTCCAAGTCCAAATGTTTAGTGCATGATATCAATTGGTAACCTATAATAGTAGAAATCCACTAAGTGTAGTTCAGAGAACAGAGTGCCAACTCCCAGTATAGAGCTAGCAGAGGTAAGAGAACAAAGTGCCATCTCCAAGTATAGAGCTAGCAGAGGTAAGAGAACAGAGTGCAACTTCAGGTACAGAGCTGGTGTAGCTCAGAGAGATCAGTTTCAACTCCAGGTACAGAGTGAATGGAGGTCAGACAGAGCAGTGCCAAGTCCAAGTACGGAGTGAGTGGAGGTCAGAGTGGAAAGGCCAACTCCAGGTACAGAGCGAGTGGAGGTGGAGGTGCAGGAGAACAGTGCCAACTGCAGGTATGGAGCTCAGAGGTAACAGTTTCAATTTCAGGTAGAGAGTGAGTGAGTGGAGGTCAGACTGGCTAAGCATGAACAGGAACAAGAAGACAAAAAGAAGGATGAAGAGAGCATGTAGCTAGGGTCTAGCCTTAACCATAACTTTTGCCCAGCCAATGCAAAGAGCTTCTTCACAATCACGCTACTGTTAGGAGTTATGAGGACTACGCTAGCAAGAAGTGATGGAAGAGACAGTTCAGTCATTCAACTTCACTCACTGCAGCCAACAAGCCTGGCTAAGCATCAACGGGAACAAGAAAGAAAGAGGAAACAAGAGAGCAGAGGATTAACTCCAGGTACAGTGGAAGGTCAGAATACTAGGGCTAAGGCTAGAGCAAGAAGTAGGTGCTCTCATGGATAGTTCTTCTGCAATGCAAGAATGAATCAAGCAAACATGCTAGCATTTTGATTCCCTGCATTACGAAATATGAATTTGTCTAGATATGAAGGGAATGAAGCAGGCGATGTTCCGAATTGCCTTTTTAATTTTTTTTTTCACGCATCCACATGTTTTCCACATTTTGCGTGTGGATGTCTGGATCGTTTGGATTGACAAAATGGTGAGAGTGGTTCACCTGGGCATGCATATAAATGCCATTGTTGATGTCCTGTATGTGGGCATATGCAGCCCACATATCACTGATAATGTAGCTCCCAGGGAGGATGCATTCTTCTATGAGGCCCTCCAAAGTGTCTCTTTTTCAATCTGGTACCTCCACTGCAAAGCATTTCCTCGTCCCCCTCTCAATACCTCCAAAATCCCAATGGTTGAAACGTACAATACCGTGATGGTACTTTCTATGAAAAAATAAGGACTTGTCAATTTCAACGATCATGGGTAACCTATTGCTGTTGAGCCCTCCAATTTGTAATACCCTATCTTTGTTTGCCTCCTTACACTCCTTTCGGCAGTAATTACCCCAGTCAGTAGGGGTATGGCCCACCGCAATGTGTGCCTCATAGGCAGAAACATTCTGTGGTAGGTCTGCATACCATCAGAATGTAAAAACTGTGGCTTGCTGCAGTGTCAGGTGACTTCCTTCAAAGAAGGAATTGTACCTATGGTTCATTGGATACCAAACACTGATTATTGTTGTTCACTTTTTGGTATAAACACCACAAATGTAACAATTAGAAAGTGTAAAACATAGAAATGGAATGAATGTTTGAAATGACAGGGCCAGATGCACCTATTTGTGAAAGAGAGGGTTGTGTCCATACCTTCAATCACACCCACATGAAATGACCAAACCCTTGAGCACATCCACATAGGATATGGAATGCACCAGCGCCCAGAATTCTGATTGTGATCATATCATTATTGAAATGGCCAACAACAATTCAGAATATAAAATCAGGTGATGGTAAATGATTTGTCAAACAACAAAACCTGAAGATGTCTTCTTGGATGGGCTTTAAAAAATGCATGGCAAACTTCGTTGACAGGTACTCATTCCCCATAGTGCATGTTCATGAAAGAAACATCTGACAAATGCTCCTCACTTATGGTGGACCAAAGTTGTTCTTTGTTTGCCATCATTTTGAATAGGCAATGTGAAAGAAAGTCCGACAAGCCCTCAATTATTCGGGAATTAATGAAATAGTAATGTAATATTATTACCACTTTATTTAATAATTGCTGCCATTAATAATGTCAATCAACAAATATTTATTTTCCTCCTTAACATACTATATTATTCTGTGTTATCACAGCAATTGTACTTGTAAACATGACTTTAGCACCTCAACCAAACTGTACTCATATAATGTCTTCACAACCAAACTATTGTTACATCCAGGTGCAGAGAGGGGAAAGGACAGTTACAATGCATAATATGATATACACATTGGAGGTGATGTTATAGTCCAGACGTGTCTCCAAGAAAAATAAAGTGTCTTAGTTTTGTTCTTGCCTACACCTTCCATAGTAATTGCATCTTCCCTTTTTTGCAGTAAAGAAATGGCCATTCACTGTTTCAACAACAGCAGCCCCTACTGAGCTAATACCTTGAAATGTATATTTTTATGCAAACCATCCACCGGAACCAAATACAGTTTGATGAGGATAGGTTGTGGTATGATTTGCAATGTCTTGTTTCACTCACATTCAGTACAATCACTTGGACATTATCGTAAGGGATAATTCAATCTTATGTCCAAACCACCACACCCACCATTCCAAGTGTTACTGTATGTGTGTATCACAGGTAAAAACCTGGCTACTACAAGTTGGTGGGAGGAGTCATACTCTTCTCATGTACTTCTTCCAGAGGAACCCAATATAAGTACATGTTCCAGTCTTTATGAATGGGACCTCACACTAAAGATAGGTGGGTTTTTGTCTAGATCATACACGAGTTGGTGGGAAATACTATACACCAAATTTACTGGTGCATGCAGAGGTGGTGTAGCAAGGCAAGCTGTTGCGCTGTTGGCCTGACTAAATTTGAATGCAAGAAAAGTCAATAAATGAAGAGAAATGAATCAGCTAATGAAAAAATTAATAATTCATTAGATAAACAATAATCCCAGTACCACTGGTGTATATGAACGTTCTCAGTTTCTGTCTCTCAGTGAGTAGTACTAAATTCTTACCTAGCACACATACATGAAAATGGAAGTTGTTTTTAAAGAATCCAGTGCACATGTGTGATGCCTTTGTGGCATATGCTAAACTTAACCAGTAAAAGTGTTGCAGTCAACCTCAAACCTTGAACATTTGGGTGTACAGCTATTGTTTACTTGAAATGTATTTCAGTGTTTCATACAGGATCTTTGGCTTGAGAGGGGGAATTCAAGAATGGATTAAAATTTTCCTTTCTGTCCATATTGTAGTGCACATATTCCTGGTATTTACCACATCATAAAAACAATGATCATAAATCAGTAGTCTACAAATAGTCTATTAATAGTCTACAAATAGTCTATTAATAGTCTACAAATAGTCTATTAATAGTCTACAAATAGTCTATTAATAGTCTACAAATAGTCTATTAATAGGCTACAATAGTAGGGGTTTGAGTTGGAATCGTTCTGTCACAGACAGAGCAATGTAATGAGTGGTATTTTTGATAAGAAAATGTTGCATCTATAAAGAAATGTTCCACAAGCAAATAACTATGAATATATAATTGTGGCCCTATCCTATCTACCTTTGTCTTTCTTGTAATGAAGAATTTTTTATGAACTGTTCATAAACAAATTCATTGTGAGACCATAATTGGTCCTGAATGCCCTTTACTTTTGAAATACTTTTTCAACTACCTTTTGAATATTACATATTACATGCAGCTAGCTACTGTCTGGATGATGGAGAGTGTCAAAGTGGTTATTCCAACACCAGCAACTTTAAGTGGCTGAAATAAGAAAATTGTATGACTGGCTAAACAAGAATAAGCACTTGAAAATACACCCATCCCCCCCCCCCCCCCCCCCCCCCCCCCCCCCCTGGAACCACTGTACCTGCCCACGTTTTTGATTAAAGCAGTACTGCTAACATCTTTATAAAGTGAGGAAATTAATGCAAATAATTTGTCTTCATTTCAGAGGTGAAGCATGTTATATCCATTGCGAAAAAAATCCCTTTGCACAGAATTCAACTTACCTAAGTGTTCTTGTTTGACCACAAGGTCTACAGCTCCATCACTAGCCCTGGCATACACACTTGCACCATGCATGCATACATACAGACAGACAACAACAGACAGACAGACAGACAGACAGACAGACAGACAGACAGACAGACAGACAGCAGACAGACAGACAGACAGACAGACAGACAGACAGACAGACAGACAGACAGACAGACAGACATATACAGACGTACATACAGACACACATGCAGACATACATACCTATGGTATAATTGATTGGGCCAACATGATGGCTGCTGGCTTTAATTCATCATATCACACATTACTGACAATAAGAACAATTGCTTCATAAAAATATGTGTGGTGTGATCTACAGTGGCAGCCTTATCATGTGTGGCCTCTCATCTGTGGCAGTGGTGGTGTAGATGTAGTGAAGCTACTGAATGTTGATCACAATACAACTGCTGCAGCTGGCTGAGAGAGGGAGTGGCTTATCTTTTAAATTAATTAATACACCTCATTCTCTCATGTTCTGTGTTTGAGAATCATCTTTTTCATTCTGCAGGTAATGAGTTCTTATGTAGTTCAGTGCCTACCATCAAGCCAGAGACCTTCCTCTCTCTCCAATTGTTGCAACAGCTCGGCCATCAGGTTGGTTGACGTTGTTGTGTGTGATGTGAGGCTACCTATGGAAGAGTGCAATTTGAGGTATTCACATGCTAGACTGGGTTGGTGAAGCTGTATTGTATTTAGCTGGTGGAAAAAAAGAAGAAAAAAGAAGAATGTGTCAAAGGGGTGAAAGTGAGGCCCAGTAAAAGTTGACTGTCGTAGTGGTCACTATGACTTCTTTTGTGGAGTAATAATAATGCTTTTTCAGTGTTGAATTGAAGCCTGTGAGTACGGATTTTTCTTTTGATTCTTTCTTTCCTTTTGAGTGGGGAGTGTGGGAGGGGGGGGGGGGGGGAGGAGGGGGGCTTGAGGTGAGGTGGAGTAAATTATGTGATACCTGTATGGATACGTGTGTGTCCAATTGAGAGGGCATATTTCAACTGTACACATCATTGCTCTTGACTAGTGTCAATGCTCATGTATTAAACATTGTGTAATATGATATAATCACTTCAAGATTTGACGTTATGTCACTGTAGAGACTTCTCTTCCTTCAATAACATGGGCAACTTCAGTGTGAAAGCTAACACTAACCATGTGAGAGAAAAAAACTGTAGCACCAAGCAAAAAAGGGAGAGTGAAGGTATGCTCCTATGGCATGCACTATGACAGGAGCTTGACACAGAGAAGATTTGATGTGGTCTTGGAAAAATGTGTTCAACATAGACAGTGACGGACATGTTTGAACTTTGAAACAAAAAAAAAAAAGACATTCCTGGATGGGAGCAGAAGTGCTCTCGTTCAGCTCAAAAGATTTGTACAATCAATTTACATGTGTGTGTGTCCATTCGTCAAAATTCCACAAAGTGGGTAAGGACTCCCATGAACAAGAATCTCTTGCCTGTGCAAGTTAAACCACTCGCCCTCCATTGTGCTCTTCATTCCCATTGACAAGTGTGCCTGATGGATCTTCCATTTCCAACTATGCAGAGGTCACCTTCGAGGATACAACATTTGATGACAAGCATTTGGTGATGGACAAACAGAAGGTTAATTATTCCTTTGTAGATTTCGAGACAATGGAAGATCTGGACAATCTAAGACGAAAACATGCAGAGGAACAAATTTGGAGAGCACTAATTATTCACTTCAATATTAATGAATGGAAGAAGCATTGATTTTTGTCAATAAGTACTATGAAACTTCTACTCTGTTTTTATTCTTGGATAAATTGATTTTTTTCTGATATACTTGTCAAATTAAACTTGTTTTGTTCTTATTGTTGTTCTTATTTTCTTTTATGTGGACACACACACACACACACACACACACACACACACACACACACACACCACACACACACACACACACACACACACACACACACACACACACACACACACACACACACACACACACACACACACACACACACACACACACACACACCATGGCCAACACAAAGCTATGGTTGATATAATTTGGGCTGTAGCACTCCAGGGGGGGGGGGGGGGGAAAGATCAAAAAATAAAATTAATTCATTTTCATAATCATATCTATGGAAGTTAAAGTTTGTATGAGTGTATGTAAGGGTGTAGATGAAGGGTTGCTGTCTTGCCCAAAGAAATGCAAGGTAGAAGTGTTCAGCTGCAGATGTCATACATTTATGGAAGTGACTGTAGCAATGCTGCAGAGTATCAGGTCAGAAGACACTTTTCACCTGTTCTTGGCAGAAAAATGAAATGTGAACAATTATTGCCTTACTCAGTCACACTCAGACAACTTCTAGAGGGACTGAGTTGAGCATTTTTATTCCCTAGCGATGTACTAAATCAAATTTGTAACTAACATTCCATACAACCTCCTTCATTGAGCTAGTGTTACAACCTCCTTCATTGAGTTAGTGTTACCACAAAGCTCATTCAAACTGATTATTGTGGTAAGCAGTGCTCAAATGCAGCTGAGCTGGTTACAAGTTAGAGTTGTATCCATGTACGTAAGTAGTATATATGAAAGATGGCTCCAACTGCAGTATTACTTCCTTAAGTTGCTGTAGTGCTAGTAAGGGATCTTGTTCCCACAATTCGGAGTCAAGATGAAATCAAACATTTTGGTATAAGTACTCATGCTCCTACCATAGCCACATGAGCTAATTGCAGACAACTTGACTTGGTTATGAATACATGTCACTATAGGTAGTTGTGTGTCCCAATCATAATACAAATTATAACTGCATACGTCACTGCTCTCGACTAGATCATGTATAAAATATATGATATGACATGAGTACATAGAGATTTGACATATGATAGTTATGGAACATTTATTACTAGTACAACATGGGCAGCTTGTTGGAGGGGGGGGGGGAAGGTCTACCAGAAATCTCAAAGTGAAGGTGGACAGGTTCAATGTCAAGGTTGTATATATAAACAAGCTCACATGGAAAAAGAAAAACTGTTGGTTAGCCCTTCCTGGATGCCTACCGAGCAACTGGCCACACAGTGATGAATGTGATCATAAGACCTGGCCATGGAAAGATGTGTTCCATATTTCTTGTGACAGACACATTTTCAAATTGGATACCAAAACTTAAACTCCTGGGTGTGAAGGACAGTACTCCTGCTCTACAAATGAAGAGAGTTCTGACCAGCATGTGAACCATGCGTTGGACCCACACAAGGTAGAATAGGACAAATTGGATTAGGAGAGAGTAGGGAAGTAGGGAAGCTGTGGTCAAACTAGAAAAAAAACTTCAACTACAGCAAATTATGAAGTAAAAACTTCTCTAATCCAGTAATGAAGTTTGATTAAATTTTAGTTGTTAGTGTTCATAACTTCTCTCAAATAAAACTTTATGATTAACTGGCAGTGTATACCCTGGTGTAGCTAAGCATTGTTAGTCACTTGAATTCTTTTGAACATGCTGTGTTATTATATCATTCAAGTGTTCCTAACTTCATTCACAATGAGGAACCCAAAAGCAATTTACCTTTTTCATCTTGGAAGAAGGCCAATATACATTTTTCCCATTCACTTTTCTTTTCTCTTTATTTATCAAATAATCAGAATGCCAAATAACCTTTACAGATTTATAGAGTAATGTGACTTCCCACCAAAACTGAGTGTGATTTATGCAATTTATACACCACTTGGTGGCAAATACTGTACACAATGCAGGCCTGTAACCATAAGTTTATAAATGGTCTGGTTGTTCTTTCAAGCAGTGAAATTTACTGCTAGTGTTTTGGACGCCCAACAGATATTTCACATAATACTTGCTTTGTCATGATTTTTCCAGTGACTGAATTATGTATTTCATGCAAACCAAAAACTTGAAGCTGACAAATGTAAATTTGAAAACAATAAGGTTGAAAGTCTTCCTTTCCTCATGTGATTGTATAAATCTTTCTTTGCTCTACCTTTAGGTGAACAAAAACTTCAATCTAATGTAATGATTCTCATGTAATTGTCTCAAGTGGACAGACACTCACACTACAGCTGTAAGAGATGTACTTGAGTGGTGTGTGGCCAATCAACCACTTAAAATACTAACTGGTGGTAACAGATCACTTAACAAATGTGGAAATTGGTTATGAGCTTCTACTTCTGCTTAATATTGCCATGAAAGACTTATCATTATTTGTATGACTTGGGGTTTTCGTTGCAGTGGAACAAACACATGTCATAAAGCACATCAGGGGAAAACATTTCAACTAAGCTTTCATTTGGTAATATAATTGTGGGTAGAGGTTGAATGACAACATAATTATGTTACATAGTATATATATATATAGATGTACATATCATGAATTATTTTATTAATTGTAGGTTCCAACACCCTCTACACAATGTTTTAGAACAATAAAGGGTCAAGTACAACTTAGTAGCATCCAGAGGTATAAGGTCTGGTCAAAAGTGAAACAAATGAAATGATGAATAACTATAAAAAACAACAACTTGTTTTGTATTCAAGACTTTTGGTGTGTGCACATGTGCTGTGTGATATACAATTTTCTTTCCATGTGCAGCTTTGCTTGCAAAGTTGGAGTACTCGTGTAAAAGGAAGAGGGTAATTCTTTTGCCCTCATTTCATCACAAGTCACTTGTCACTCTATCAATCAATTGCTGAGAATTGCAGAGGATCTGTGGATGACTATGTATGTGGAGATGTGAAGGGATACCAAGTCTTGTTGCAGCCACAAATCCAAGCCAAGGGATGAAAAATGGTTCCTTCAATCATGACCCACTTACCTCAGAAACTGACTTCCCCCACGCCCATATTTTTCTTTCCAGGGCAAATATTTATCATTCCGTACACGAAACCAAAGTTACCACTACTTGTTAGGTTGTGTTTTTAAACAATTCATTCCAAAATAACCGCTGTGATTTGCCACCAACACATGGAATATGGAATACCTGGAAACATGTATTAAACTAACTAAATACCATCATGACTTACATAACTCCCCCTCCCCCCCCCCCCCCCCCCCCACCCCACCCCACCATTCTTTAGAAAATAAACTCTATTACACCGGTGCTGTTCATCTGGCAATTATGTACTTCGTTATGGACTGCCAGGAGAATGTAACTTCACATTCCAAAGCCCATATATGTTACAATACAGCTGCTTCATTGCTCACTCTCAAATAGCCTTTCATTCACTTTTGCCTACTATAATGACAAAAAGTTTCAAAGAAATATGAATGGGCAGGCATGCTGGGTTAATGTTTGTTGGACTAAGTACCTTGGTTATTGCAAAGGATGCTGCAAATTGGCCTCTTCTTATATATTATTTGTGTAACCTCTCTGCTTGCCTGCCTGCCTGCATGCAGGAGAAAACTTTTAATCCCATGGTTACATGACCAACGCCACTCCCTGCATTGTCTTGCTCCCTACATTGTCCAGTTGCAAAGAAAAATTGTTCTCTGAGCGTGACCTCGCTGTCAGTGAACTCCAACAGAGACTTCACTCACAGTGAATTTGAGAGAGACTATACATTTGAGGTGGACTTCACTTAAGGAAAATAAACTTGAGGAAAGTATGCTCAAGGAAATTATTTCAAGGGGGGGGGGGGGGGAATGTAAAGAAGCTTCAATTTCTTTACTTTCATTTCTCCCTCTCTCCATACTATTCATTTTTTCACTGGCAAAGAGGCCTACAGTTGCGCCATATTAACAATATATGACACCAATTTTATTGTTTTTCTTCTTCTTTTGAACACATGGTAATACACAATCAATAGCAATGATAGAGGTGTATTATTCAGGTGTATATATATATATATATATATATATATATATATAGTGGCAAAATATGTTTGCATTCATCCTCTACCAGCATAGAATATTAATGGTATTATGTGACAGACAATACTACAAAACAAGAGACAAAATATAGCATGGTAAGTCACTGTGACACTGTGACAGAAGGTTCCAGGCAGCAGTTGAGGATCACACCAGAGGGACCTTTGTGAAATTTAAAAAAAAACAAAAAAAACGATAATAAAAGAATCATAACCTAAATCATGCCGTAGTATTATTACTTAATTTGTATTAGCACAAATGGACTCAACCCTTGCACTCAGACACTGACATGCATACACAACTTTACACTGGGATTCACATGGCCTGGCTCCCACCAGTTACAATTCCATATCCTCAATTATATTTTATTATCTTCCAAGGCCTTGGTTGTGCCCTCAGGCCACACCTCAACCTGTGCACAACCAAGGCCTTGGAAGATAATAAAATATGATAGAGGATATGGAATTATAACTTTGGGTAATTGAATAAAGCTATTCCAATCATCAAGAGATGATAAAAGGAGTGATTATGACCTTCAAAGCTGGAGAAGTGTAGAATAGTAAACTATAGTCTGTTCGCGCTGACTTGGGTCCCCGGAAGTCAGCGGTTAATTATTGAAGTAACGTAGTGCATACTTCAGTCTATTAAATTCGCCAAAAGAGGTTTAAGGTATGCTTGCGCAAAAAAACAACAAAACAAACGCCCACAATAAACCCATTGCAGTTGACCCGTGGAGGATGTAGTTTTTCCCTGCTTGGCAAACTTGCACTTATAAGGTATCCCAGGCTTTTCAGGCATTTTAAGGCATCTCTCAGAACTTTGGAACTTCTCACTGATAAGTAAGCTGTGCTATTGTAGTCTTTAATCATGCTAAACTCTGTTAGCTAATGCTGAATGCTTGCATCTTTTGTTGTTGTTGCTGCTGGTCGCTATGGTTGGTTGTTGTTAGTTGCTGTGGCTGGATGTTGTTAGTTGCTGTGGCTTGTCAACTGAGTGCCAGCCTAACATTGGGGAAATATATAGGTTTAGGGCTAGAAATTATTATTTATATATGATGATGTGCTTGTGTCTCAGAAGCAGTCCTCTTCTTCAAAGTCAAACTGCCAATCTAGTAACCCTTCCGAGTCTAACTGCCAGATCAGTAGTACCTATTCTGAGACAAAATGTCATGTCAATACTCCTCACAAGTATGATATCCTGATAACCAGTACTTTATGGAAAACCAATAACACCTCAATAATTAAAAGAGAGCCCCCTCATCAAATCCTGGTTATGACTATGGGATATATCCTTGTAAATTGTTCCTTCTGTACAGGGAGAATTGAAACATTCAATACAGTGATTATGAACATAACCTCTTCAAATATCTCCTTAAAGTATAGAGATTTATCACTCAATTTCTGATCTTTATCTCTCCCCTGTAATCAATTTGTAGATTGTGCTCAAGCCTCTCCTTCTCATTGGAACTTACCAATCTTATTTATTTTCCTCCAGACATCATCCATCTAGCATTAATTCGTATAACATCCTCTCATCACTATCATCCCTTCAACATCAAAATTCCCTTCTCTTCATTCCCCCTGCCACAGAACTGTGGAATTGTCTTCCACTCCACATTAAAATATCTTCATCCCTTTCTGCCTTAAAAACACAACCAATTTTACCTTAATTTTACTATCTCATCCCTGGTAACAGTCCACTTCAAGCTTTCACCTAATCATCATTTATCATTAATTCATGTATCTTATATTTGGCTTTTACACCTTATCATCATTTTTTCACTAATTTATGTATCTCACAATTGGTGTTTGCTATTGATTTCATTCTCCATGTATTCAACCTTAATGAGAAAGACTATCTTCACTTTCTGAGGTGCAGTCTCCTACAAACCCAACAAAAAAGCAGCTGTTTCACATCATAAAAATTTGTGATAATTAAAAGCTGATCTACCAACCAATATTCCAAAGCTGTGGGTGTGACTAGCTACTGGAGCTTTGAAATTATAGTGGTGGAAAAATCACAGAGAATAAACTACCAAGGTGGTCCAGTGCTGGCAAGCAAGTGATTTTAGAACAGCCATCATCAGCTGCAGCTAAATGTTGCTCAACAATTCTTTCAATGAAAGACAAAGTTATGTTTCCTCCTTTTTTGGTTGGGACCCTATGTATTTTAGGTTAGTTGGAAATGAATATTTTCTCTAACTTATAAAATTGACGACCTATATGTGGAAATATTTACTTCTATCTTATGCATAATTGGTACCTTTTAGAAGCATAATTGATCCAAAATGGAGCATAACAGAATAGCATAATTGGTACAGAAATTAGCATAATTGGTACAGAAATTAGCATAATTGGGGTAGCCCTAGTCACACAGTAAAAGTTTTATCCATGCACAACAAGATGAAAGGACAGCTTCAGAGTTTTTCATCAAGTTATTGGGAAGAATCAGACTCAGTTGAAATCAAACCTTTTGTATCAGCATTCATGCTCCTACCGCAAGTGAAAAATTGAGAGGTGTTAATTGTAGGGGGGGGAGGGAATTAAAAAAAAATTTTTTTTTATTGTTGTTCTTTTTTTGGGCTTAGGGAAGAGTTAGTAGTTAGTGGGAACAAAGAGGGGAAGGTGATTCACTGGACATTCAAATTATGGGGGGAAAACTTCATTTAAGCAGACTTACGCCCTGCCCTGTCCACACTATAAACGGGTTTGTACCTCTCTCCAGCAACACCCAGTTCTAAACTTTTGATTGCATCAGGCTAAACCAGTCCAAAATACTTTCGTGGGCCAACTAATTGACTGGGCGGATTAATTGTTTTTTCTCTACCAAATATAGTAACTGGGTATATTATTTTCTGGTGTGCTCTGTTGTTCTGTCTCTTTGCTAAACCCTTAATAGCGAATATCAGCACTAAATCGACAAATTTGTTTTTTATATGCCAAGGACAACTAGGCTGGCGACAGTGGCTGTCTTTGATTTAAAACCATACCCCACAGCCTCTGTCACTCCTTATGAGGCTGAATGTGTATGTCTGCACTCAAGAATTATATAAACTCTATACAGTTATTATTCAAGATTCTAAAAATTGTGACAGTTAAAATTATCTCTAGTGGTGACTCTGGCTGAGTACCTCACCATTTTACTAATTGGGCTCTGAGAGGTGTGGATGAGCTGTCCCTGTTATGCTATCAGTGACTCTAATGCCTAATATAAGTTGTCATTTACTTTTTTCCCCCATGAAGATCAGCCTACATACTTTTTTTCCAGGTCTACCAATTTTCCTGAAGATGCATCTATTTCTTCTGAAACTCTACCAAGTTTTTCCAACATTATTATTATTAAATTTTTTTTAAGCATTTATTTCCCCCCCAAAAAAGTCCTAGCATTGATTAAAGTCTCCTTAACAGTTTATAACACTCACTTCCACTATTAATTACTAGAAATGACTTTAGTCAAAGAAACAAGATAACAAAAACCAAAAAAAAACAACAAAAATCAAACAACAAAAAAAAAAGGGTGGGGGGAGGAAGGTGAACAAATTTCCATTGTTAATTACAGGTAATGGGTAGGGAATATGTAGGAGAGGAGCTGACACCTAACCTGCTCTGTAGAGCTTTAACCTCCCTTCTACACACCTTTATCTTTTGCATGACCATGGCTGAAGGCATCATTGTGGAAAAGAAGAAACTGGCAGAACTGGGCAGGGAAATTACCTGCACCATCTGCCAGGAACACTATACAGAGCCAAAGCTTCTGCCTTGCAGCCACTACTTCTGCAAGGAGTGTGTTCTTAAGCTGGTCCTCAGGTCTGGTGCTGGCAAGCCTTTTTGTTGCCCTGAGTGTCGCGAAGAAGTCATCCTACCTAAGGGAAGTGTGGACAAACTGCAAACTGCTTTCTTTATAAACTGCATTCAAGGATCCATTGTCACTCTGGAGGAAGCTCATGGCGAAGTGGTCCATCAAGAATCTGGAACCATTGCTGAAGAGTCCCATCCTAAGAAGTGTCCAGCCCACAAGGAGCCACTGATAGTGTACTGCTTTGACTGTGGTAGACTTATCTGTTCCCACTGTATGGTAAAGGATCACAATGGACACAAGTTAGAACTCATCAAGGAAGCTGCTCCTGGCACAAGGAAGAAGCTTAAGGAGAAGTTGAAGCCTCTAGAAAAACTTAAGGTCAGCCTGTCCCATGCTGTGGTGGAGGTACAGACCACCAGGTGTGAGCTGGAGGCTCAGGGGCTCTCTGGGGCCAAGATCATTCACACTTCATTTTTGGAGCTCCAGAAGATTTTGGATGATCATAGGAGAGAGCTGTTGGAAGAAACTTCGAGGTGAGTGCAAGAAAAGATGGACACACTCTCACTGCAGGAAGAGAGCTTGTCTCTGGCTTGTGCTGAAGTTCAGAGTGTTTTAGACCACATTGAGCAGTGTGTGGGCCACCATACTGACAGTGAGTTCATGGGCATGCATGCTGAGCTTGCCTGTGAAATACAGCGAGGAGTTGAATAGCATTAGGAGGGAGTGGTGAGCTTGGAGCCAGTGGAGGAGGTGGATGTAGGGGTGGAGGTGCGGTGTGCTGAGGCCCTGCAGCAGCTCTGCCAGACCAAGGCCAAGTTGACTCAACTCTCTATAGCTCCAGCTAAAGGCACTGTCGATGGTGAAGGAGCCAAAGCTGCAGTACTCAACACTATATCTGTGGCATCACTGACCACAACTAAACGTAATTGTAAAGTTGACTGCCATTTGAAGTCTCTGTCCAATGGATCCATCATCAAATGCAATGTTGATCACACAGTGGGCAGGAACTTTTGTATCCAGTACACACCCACTGTGCATGGACAATGTGAACTGACTGTGTCAGTGGATGGGCAGCAAGTGGTGGACAGTCCCTTCCCCATGTTTGTCTCCATTCCTGTTGCTCAACTAGGCAGCTGTCAGTGAGTGTCGTGGTTTGTCTTGGCCTATTAGTGTCACTGTCAACTCTGTGGGAGAGGTGGTGGTAAGTGAAAGTGGTAGAGATGTCATTATATTTGACAAAGAGGGAAAGAGACTGAGAAGTGTCCAACATGAACTGACATATTGCTGTGGTGTTGCTGTTGATGGGGAGGACAGCATTTACTGCATTGATTCAGCCTCTAATAAGATAATGAGATGCAACAGGAATGGTGGTCATGTTAAGGTGCACCAGGTCAAGCAAGTACAAGGTTGAGTACATTTTGGTGTGGCAGTAATCAGAGATGAGGTGATGGTGTGTGAGTTTCACAATGAAGGCACTATTATGGTGAATGATAGAGAACTAAAGTATGTGAGACAGATTACTGGCAGAGGTATGGGAACATTCTATGAATTGTCTCCTGACAGCCATGGCAACCTGTATGTCACAGACATTAATAATTCTGTCATCAGAGTGTTGAGTGTGGATGGTGACCTCCTGCGCTCCTTTGGCTATGATGAGAATGGAGTGAAGAAGTTGAGAGGACCACGTGGTGTGTGTGTAGCTAGTCAGTATGTGTATGTGACACATACTGGTCTCTGCAATGTGTCAGTGTTTACCACTGAGGGGGCGTATGTGACCTCATTTGGTCACCATAGTAGTGAGGAAGGTTGTTTTGGATATCCATGTGGACTGTGTGTAGATAGAGATGGTTTTGTGTATGTTGCTGACTGTGAAAATGATAGAGTTCAAGTATTTTAGTGTGCAAATATTTCTCTCTATTATTATCTTATATATTAATGTGCTTATCTGTCTGTCTCTCACACTTGTTGCTAAATTAAAATATTTTTTCTGGTGTCTGATACTATTCTTGTGGGCAAGGGAACTTCACAAAAATGTTCAGGAAGGAGGTAATATCATACAGTCAAGATCAACAGCATTAATTTAAGCAGCATCCTCATCATTATTCATATTTAAGAGCAAAGATATCTGGAGAGTAAGAACTGAGCAGCAGCAAGGGCTATGGGTATCCTAGAGAAAGTTAGTATTTGGTAAAAGCCCTTGCCATATTCCATATTGTATGGATTTTTTGGAAAGGCAATTTGGTGTTTCTAGAGGACACTTTACCTACACAACCAAAATAGTTGACAAAGGAATTTATTGTATTCTTCAGAGAGCAGCAATAGAGTCTGAGGCAGTGAAGAAAAGCTAAAGCATTTGAAATTATGGGGTGGCAGGCAAGGGCTAGGGAAATTGTCTGAACTTATTAATCTGTGGTTTTAGCCAACTTGGCTGCAGGGAGTAGAGTGATAAAAATGTTTTATAAAAGCAATCCCCTGAGGGCTGTTGGAAGTCCCCTCTGCAGCTGATTATCACACCAACAAATTATATATCTAATGTTTAACTATTTTTTTTTTAACTCTATCCCATTCTGTGTTGATAGGATAATATTCCATTATTGTGTGTGTGTTTAATCACTATTAGTCTATACTTTGAACAATTTGGAATATTTTAATTTAGCTATATATCAAAACAGCAACTATTGGGGTCCACAACATGTACTTCTCCTTTCCTTCATTAAGTAAAATAATTAAATCCATTTTCCATATTGAAGAAGTTGGTGAGTGCAGGGAGGCCCTCCCTCTAAGATCATTGTTAAGGCTCCTTATGACAGGAGCACAGAAAATTATATATCAAGCAGTAAAAATGAACTTATGAATGATCCTACACTGATAATGTAGTGTAGAAATTATGTTGTGCAGTAAAACTATTATATGGTTCTCACCACAGGAGTCCTTATGATTATAAGTTCAGTCTATATATTTTCAGTGGGAGGGGGTGGAAATAGATTATGAACTTATTGTCTTGATGAAGTAAACAGTTATTAAACAGGAATAGTTTGTGGAGCAATGAAATTCAACCATCTACTAATTAGAACTGTTAGACTAAGTGCAGACTAGGACAATAGGACAGATATGGTAGATGTTCAGCGACTTTCTAGGAATAGCTCCAGATGTTGACAGGCATCCTCTAAGTTGCTCTCCGAGATGACCGGGTCATAACAATGCTGCATGTGGGTATGCACACACACACACACACACACACACACAAACACACACACACACACACTTAGAACTTAGAAGCTGCCCATGGTACTTCGGATGGCAGTGTCCTGGATGAATCCAGGACCAATGGCAATAAACTTAGCTTATGATGGCATCACACAGAAATGTTGGTGTCTGGTCAGATCTCCTTGTCTTCGAAGTTTTCTTCCACAGGCACAACTAAGTGTTCTTAATTCAGATTGCTTGTTAGCTGAACAGGTGTTCCATCGCCTGGATGTTGAAATTTTCTCTACACCATCTAAACACAGATGAAACCACCCATTCCTGTCCTGTGTGTGTGTGTGTGTGTGTGTGTATGATAGATGGTACACACACACACACACACACACACACAAACACACACACACACACACACACACACAAAATATGCACTTGGAAGTACTTTGTATAGCCTGGTCAGACAATTGTCTGGTAGGTGTGGTCTAGGGAAATGATCACACCTCTTAAACCACAGACAACCATAACTAAGCTGAGTGTGCACTTATTAATTGTGGAGGATACTTACTGCATTCTTAACCACACACTCTAATTAGTTTTGTATGTATATATGTAGATGTGTGTGTTTTATAAATCACTTTTCCCCTTGAGACCAGAATGACATCATAGATGCTGCCAGAGAAGGCGGGATCATCTTGGAGAGCTGCAGAGGGACAATCCCACCATTGACACTGTCAGTGGGATTCCTTCCACCCACAGACACACTCACACACTGACAGGTCCTGTCATTGTTATCCTGTTTTAGTCCTTTATGGTCTCCTGAATCTGAACATGTATAATGACATTCCATTATCATATTTCACATGTGTGCATATAGAGGACAGGGCCAAGGGACTGATTTGGGCCTTAACTGCACTCTATAGCACTGCATATAGAGCACACACAGCCAGTGGCCCATCATGTGTGCATATAGTGTGTATCGGGAAGGAAGATTGACTTCTGTGGAGCATTGCATATAACACATCTAGTGCTAAACAGGTTTACTTACCTGCAGCCAGGATTAGGTTGCAGATGGATGATGGGAGGAGGATGGCTGTAGGTGTGTCTTAACATATTGATGTTGACATGTTGCTAGGCCATGACATTCCTCAGTTCAAGAAGCATGTTAGGAAGGCCCTGGACATGAAGACCCCGGAGGTATATCTGACCCTGCTTGCCCCCGAGACAACCCCCAGAGCAGCATGGTGACCTCGAGATCTCAGCAGAAGGCCCAGGACCAGTTGGAGGAGACTGAGCAACTCCGACAGGAACTGAATAAACCACTAGTCACACTCTCGCTCATGGAACATGGGAGTTTATAACATTCATTGAAGTCCATATGCCAAATTTCAGCCTGATTGGTCCATTTGCTATGATAAAACCACACCCATTGCCACACACATGTGGTTAATAACTCTTACCTGGTTACATGAAGAGCACATACCGAGTTTCAGCCAGATTTATTGGTCCTTTAATTAGCTTTAGGCAGACCAATGCTTACCCCATTACTTGGAGACCACATGCCAAATTTCATCCTGATTGGTCCTTTAACTAGCCTTTGGTCGCCCAAATAATGTTTGTGGGTGTGGCTATGCTAAAACCACACCATTGCCACACATGTGGTTAATATCGGTTACTTGGAGACCACATACCAAATTTCAGCCTGATTAATCCATCGGTTTGGCTGTAAAAACAACTCACACATACACACACACACACGCACATGCACATACACACACACACACACACACACGCACGCACGCACACACACACACAGATCCTATTTAAAAGTTGATTGGCATACCAAATAAATTTGTGATTGTGGCTATGATTAAATCACACGCACATGTCGTTAATAATTAATGCTCACCCCGTTACTTGGTAATCACATGCCAGATTATAAGTAGATAGGAGATTTAAGTTAAATTTGTGCTAAATACACATACATATTTATGACTTCAGTTGGAAGATATATGTGATTATGTGATTACTATTGAGCATTAATATTTATTATAGTATCACCTCATAATTTGAGGGAGCTAACCTACTTCTAAAGGAGGGTGATCTCTGGTGGATGAGAGTAGTCCAGAGTTTTGTATTTTGTGATGTAAACTTCTGTTGGTGCCGAAGTTTTAATAACATTTTGGCATATATACTTGCAGAGGTGGCTTTATCCACTTTAGAAACTATTTATATAAAGTGGAGGCAGAAACTGTGTTGCATTTGCATTGGCCAGCTGTGTGTGAGTGAACAAGCCCTACAATCATACCCTGAGAGATAATCTTGGTAATATTTTCACCAGGAAATTGTTTACATTATATTTTATGTATAGAATGGTTTATTGTCCTCAGGAATTTCCTTCTTTCAACAAAGTTGTGACAAATATGAAAGAACACCTGCCACCATCAGGTGAAGTATATCCAGTGCTATAACAGGGGAAAATGTGGCATAGTGTTACCCAACCCATTTCTCTACCAGATTCAAGTCGTATTTGCATGCATGCTTCTGAGGTCTCTGGGTCCATGTTTGCATGACACAGCAACTAACAACAACCAGCCACAGCAACCAGCCACAGCAACCAGCCACAGCAACCAGCAACAACAACAAAAATGCAAACATTGGCATTAGCTAACAGAGTTTTACATGATTAAAGACTACGATAGAACATTTTACTTACCAGTTAAGAAGTTCTGAGGGAAGCCTTAAGAGCCTTAAAAGCCTGGGATGCTTTACAAGTGCAAGTTTGCAAACCTTGGGGGAAAAAAACAGCCTCCACACTGCACAAGCATACCTTAAACCTTTTGGCGAAGTTAATAGGTTGAAGCATGCACTACATCACTTCAGTAATTGGGGGCTCAAGTCAGCACGAACAGCATTAGATGGATTTCGCTCAAAATCACTACTTTTATCCACTACTTATTTTCAGCTACCAATTAAAATCACAACAGAAACACTAGCAAAAAGTATAATTAGCAATCTAACCATATATTACAAATTTATATTAGAACATATTACAGCTTTTTCTTCAGATCACAGCTTCGATATTAGTCTTTATCTGAATTCAAAATTGGAAGTCGGAACATTTTCAGCACACTCAGGCTGAACAGATAGAACGGAAAATTCCACATTGTATCATTGTATGAATACGCACAGCCAGCCAGAATTTTTTTGTGCTGCTGGTGTCCCACTGCTTGATCATAGGGCAGTTAGACTCTTGTTCTCCCTGGGATGAAACAACTTGTGGAAAGGATTGTGAACACAGATATTATCTCTCTAGGTGTAGTTTTTGCAAGAACAGTGACAATTGGAATAGAAATGTCTGGTTTAGAGCTTGATTCTTTCTGCAGCCTTATGAATACCTTCCTCAGAAATGTGAAGGCATTCTCTTGCAGTCTCGTCTTCTTCTGTGTGGGCAGCTGTCTATGGTCCAACTTTGTCTGGAATCCCTGACTCATGCTGAAAATTCACTACCTTTTGATAGCTTTGGCAATTTCCTAATCAGACAGTTTCTCTTCCCAATTCATTTTCAAAATCACTACTAGTAGCAACGCTGCTCAGGACAACTTCACATTCTCCAGAGATCAGCCTCCTTTAAATTGGTTGGCTTCCCACCAATGGAGATGATAATTAACACATTGATAAATAATAATTCAAGATAAATGCCCTAATTACAATTACATGTTTGAATGTGTATGCAAGTATGCTTCCTCCTACTCAGGCCAGTAATCTACATGTAACAAATCAACTCAGTGAATAATAAATTAACTTGAATCATCATCTACAAATAACAATCTAGTCAGATCCCCAATCCAATAAGTAATAAAGAAATATTTGTGTGCATTTCTGAGTGATCTCATTTAACCTACGGATTTTCAAATTTGAACATTATCAGAATTTGACAGGAAAAAAGGGGGAAAAGGGGGAAAATTAAAGAAAGGGGGAAATGAGGGGAGGAAGAAGGGAGGGAAGAAAAAGGGGGGGGGGGGGGAAAGAAAAGGGAAAAAAGTCTATTTTCTCTAGGTTTAAACCACTGACTTTGACCTTGGGAAACCTGTGCCTTGACCACTGAGCCATGTTAATAAAGCTTACCAGTTACTTGGAGACCACATGCCAAATTTTGGCCTGATTGGATTATGATTAACTTTTTGTATCTAAACAACTTGATGTGTGTGTGGCTATGCAAAACCACACTCATTACCATGCCCATATGTGTTTAATAGTGCTCAACCAGGTTTTTGAAGCCCACATGCCAAATTTTGGCCTTTTTGGTCCAATGGCCGTCATGCCTAGGCATGCATACAGACAGACAGACAGACAGACAGACAGACAGACAGACAGACAGACAGACAGACAGACAGACAGACAGACAGACAGACAGACAGACAGACAGACAGACCGACCAACCGACATACATACATACATACATACATACATACATACATACATACATACATACATACATACATACATACATGCATGCATGCATGCAAACAAATACTTATGAATCGAAAAATATATATTGGATGAATTTGTGGATCTAACTCATTAGATCAAAGCATTATTCAGAACTTCTTTTTTTTTTGGCATTTTTTAGCTTTGCACACCAATGGGAAAAGGTGTGGCCAGGTGGGACCCCTCCCGTGTTGTCGCTCCAAGGGTTTGTCCAGCCAAAGTACCATTTTTAGCCCTTTTTTGGCCAGACATGAATGCAGAGAGAGGTGTGGCCATATACATGTACTTAAAACATTCTGCAGATGGCTCTGATTCCAAATATATAAGGTTCGTAGGTCTAACTCCCTAGATCCCAGTGTTATTTCCAAAGTACCATTTTTGGCATTTTTTAACCATACACAATGAGGAAAGAGGTGTGGCCTGGTGGGACCCAGGCAATGTTGAGTAAAGTTGTGTGTGCATACCAAGTTTTGGGTCTACAGCTCCATGGGTTTGTGTGGCCAAAGTACCATTTTTTGGCCCTTTTTTGTCCAGACAGGAGCACAGAAAGAGGTGTGGCCACATACATGTATTTAAATCATTCCCCAGATAACTCTGATTCCAAATATATTTCGTAGGTCTGGCTCCCTACGTCCAAGTATTATTTCCAAAGTACCATTTTTGGCATTTTTAACTTACACAATGAAAGAAAGAGGTGTGGCCTGGTGGGAACCAGCCCATGATACTCCCAGAGTAAATTTGTGTATGCATACCAAGTTTTAAGTCTGTAGCTCCAAGGGTTTGTCTGCCAAAGTACCATTTTTTTGGCTTTTTGCATCACCATGGTAACCATTTCCCATGATTTCTAACCTCTCTTATAAGTTGGATCAAACCTTATGATCATACCAAATTTCAGAGAAATTCACTCATAGGTTTGGCCAGAATTATGGTACAAACATACAGACAGACAGTCTGACAGAAGGACAGACTGACAGACATGCAGATATCTCCTTTTATGTAGATAGATAGATAGATAGATGGATAGAAGGATATATAAATAGGTGGATATTATTTTTAAAAATTACGGTTGGTAGTAAAGTGTGTTACCAGTTATTCTATGGCACCTGCTAGCTGTGAAACTGGCGTATTTGTGTATTTTCAGCCACACTTATTAAATTTCAAATTATATATAAATGACTGTTTCTGGTCTGAATGCAGAGCCATAATTTAATATTATCCAGTTAGGGTGAACTTTACAATATATACTGACATACATCGTATTTTAGCTATGTTGTTCCCTCTGCAGTCCTTCCTTCAAAGCATTCCCTCTGGGCAGTATCATGATAGGAGAGCAGGTGGCAAGGTAAGCAATTTTATACTGCTATATCTATAGAATAGGGGTGGGAGGATGATGTTATTTATTAATTGATATGTAAGAAAGAAGAAATGGCCCAAGGCTGTATATTAAACAAATTAAATGACTTATTACCAATATATACAAATACCCTTACACCACTCATTGTATTGCACTAGCACGCAAGCACAGTATTGCTTACTAGGCCCAACTTTGGTGAACTGTACTTACACAATTGTGTTTTCAGAAGGACGTAACTTGTAGATATAAATGTCTTTTTGTAATATCTTATGGTTTGGTGTGAGTGTCTGCCTA
>OZ017789.1:1616352-1756352 GCA_963969325.1 Lycopodina hypogea
CTCTGAGCTCCACTTTTCAAGCATCAACACTGGCATTTGCTTGAAGGCCAAAAAAACAATAAACAAACAAATTGATATTTGATAGGGAATTGAGTAAACAATTTTTCTGTTCTTTGGCTATGAAGCTAACAAACATGTCACATGCATGATTATTTTTGTATCCCACTCTTAAATTAATACCATGGTTTTCCTCTTACTCAAAAAATTGGTTTCATCCTAGTAAACGCCAACTTCTCCTTGGCAATCATGTAAGATATGTTAAACTTCTTGATCTTTGCTAGAGTAGTCTGATCCATGGAAGCTTCAGCAAAGCATTTAGCAATTGGAGCATAATCTACTACATTAGATGAGAGCAAAAAAATTCCTCCAGTGGTCAGCAAAGTGTGCAGCAGTGTGGGGGTGCGGCAGTGTGGGGGGGGGGGGGGGGGGGGGTGAAGCAATTTCTTTGTGGAAATGTTTGACTCTAGTAGAAAGAGACCTCTAGGTACTTCTGGTTATTCCTATCTAGAGGTCTCTTTCTACTAGAGTCAAATATTTTTTTTGCTATGGTCCAACTTAATCTGAATCCCTAACTCCTGCTGAAAATTCTTGAGAGTTTTGGCAATTTCACAATCTTTTTCCCCCCTTCTTTTTTTTTACTTTCACCGGTTCCTTTTTTCAGGACAAAAATAATTGGTTAAATTCAATCTTGTACTGGTAATGCTTCATTTTAACCAGTAATTGATAGGTTACAGGATGTAATTTCCTGCTCTGCACACCAATGGGGACATCTGCTAGTATATATATACACACACTAAGGGGGACATCTGCAAGTATATATACACGCACCAAGGGGGATGTCTTCTAATATATATATAGCCCTGACCCTATATGAGCAAATATCTCTCCCCCTTCCAAAAAAACAACAATAAACAGTGACAATTTAAAATTGTTAATCAAATAAGGTAAAGGATTGAAAATATATAAATAATTATACTTAAGTATCATGAAAAACATGAAAGTAACAATGAGTTAGAAACAGCTTCAAAAACACTGGCAAAAAACCCACACTATGGTTAAAAATAGGTAAGAAAAATCTACTGCATTTGAATATTTGATTATTTTAAAACTATCCCTCACCCCACTCAAGTACTCATGCCAATTTTCATTCCAATCAGTCCAACTGTTACACACATGATAGATAGATATATAGCTAGCTAGCTAGATAGATAGATAGATAGATAGATAGATAGATAGATAGATAGATAGATAGATAGATAGATAGATAGATAGATAGATAGATGGATAGATAGATTGGCATAATACCTTTGTGAAGACAGTCAACAAAAAAATTCCAATGGAATCTTTTTTACTGCACATTAATGTGAAATATGAACAATTTGAACAGAGAGGATTGAAACTACATGAAAAATTATGAACAAATGATGAATTGTGGTTTATGACACCTTCCACTCTCTGTCCCATTCATATTTTATGGCCTGGTTGCAGTGGATTTATCTGCTCACTTTTATTTTCCCATGCGCACTCTTGCCTGCCACACCTGCTTACATATTAGGTATCACGTTCATTTTGTTGTTATAGGAAACAGCCCTAATAGAGATTTTTAGCAGACTCCAACCTGTGCGGCCTGGACTATGGCTGAAGGGATAGCTAATAAGAGCATGGAAGAACTGAAGAGGGAGATTACCTGTGCTATCTGCCAGGAACACTACACCGAGCCAAAGCTTCTGCCTTGCAACCACTACTTCTGCAAGGAGTGTATTCTTCAGCTCGTTCGCTGGGCAGGCGTTGGCAAGCCTTTCTTCTGCCCCAAGTGTCGTAAAGAAGTCGTCCTTCCAAAAGGAAGTGTGGAGAAACTAGAACCTGCTTTCTTTATAAACAGCATCAAAGAATCTATTGCTGCTTTGGAGAGAGCTCAGTCTGCAGCCAAAGGTGAAAATTCCCTTGCTAAGAAGTGTCCAGCACACAAGGAGCCACTGATAGTGTACTGCTTTGACTGTGGTAGTCTTATCTGTCCCCACTGCAGTGTAAATGATCACAATGGCCACAAGTTAAAATTTAACAAGGAAACTGCTCCTGACACAAGGAAGAAGCTTAAGGAGAAGTTGAAGCCTCTTAAAGAACTAAAGGTCTGCCTGTCCCATGCTGTGGTGGAGGTACAGACCACCAGGTGTGAGCTGGAGGCTCAGGGGCTCTCTGTGGCCAACAACATCCACACTTCATTTGTAGAGCTCCAGAAGATTTTGAATGATTGTAGGAGAGAATTGTTGGAAAAAATTTCGAAGAAAGTGCGAGAGAAGATGGACAGACTCTCACTGCAGGAAAAGAGCTTGTCTCTGGCTTGTGCTGAAGTCCAGAGTGTTTTAGACCACATCGAGCAGTGTGTGGGCCACCATACTGACAGTGAGTTCATGGGCATGCATGCTGAGCTTGCCTGTGAAATACAGCGAGGGGTTGAAGAGCATGATGAGGGAGTGGTGAGCTTGGAGCCAGTGGAGGAGGTGGACGTAGGGGTGGAGGTGAGGTGTGCTAAGGCCCTGCAGCAGCTCTGCCAGACCAAGGCCAAGTTGACTCAACTCTCTCTTGCTCCAGCTAAATGCACTGTCAGTGGTGAAGGAGCCAAAGCTGCAGTGCTCAACACTGTAACTGAGGCATTATTGACCACAACTAAACGTAAATGTAAAGTTGACTGCCATTTGAAGTCTCTGTCCAATGGATCCATCATCAAATGCAATGTTGATCACACAGCGGCCAGGAACTATTGTATCCAGTACACACCCACTGTACGTGGACGATGTGAACTGACTGTGTCAGTGGATGGGCAGCAAGTGGCGGACAGTCCCTTCCCTGTGTTTGTCTCCATCCCTGTTGCTCAACTAGGCAGGCCTGTCCGTATGTGGTATGGTTTGTCTCGGCCTACTTGTGTCACTGTGAACTCGGTGGGAGAGGTGGTTGTAAGTGAATGTAAAGGAGATGTCATTATATTTGACAAAGATGGAAAGAGACTGAAAAGTGTCCACCATAAACTTCTGTGGTGTGGTGGTGTGTCTGTTGATGGAGAGGACAACATTTACTGCATTGATTTATGCTCTAATAAGATAATGAGATGCAACAGGAATGGTAGTCGTGTTAAGGTGCACCAGGTCAAGCAAGTGCACGGTTCAGGACATCTTGGTCTGACAGTAGTCGGAGATGAGGTGATGGTGTGTGAGGTTGACAATAAAAGCACTATTATGGTGTATGACAGAAAACTGAAGTATGTGAGAAAGATAGCTTGCGGAAGTATGGGGACATTCTTTGTCTTGTCTCATGACAGCTTTGGTAATCTGTATGTCACATACTCTGGTAGCTCTATCATCATAGTCTTCAATGTTGATGGTGACCTCCTTCGTTTCTTTGGCTGTGATGAGAATGGAGTGAAGAAGTTGAGCAGACCACTTAGTGTGTGTGTAGCTGGTCAGTATATGTATGTGACAGATATTGATCTCCATAATGTGTCAGTGTTCACCACTGAGGGAGCATATGTGACCTCATTTGGTCACCATTGTATTGAGGAAGGTTGTTTTGACTGTCCGTATGCATTGTGTCTAGATAGAGATGGTTTTGTGTATGTTGCCGATTGTCATAATAATAGAGTTCAAGTATTTTAATGTGCATATATTTCTCTATTATGATTTTATATATTAATGTGCTTGTTTTTCTGTCTGTCATGCTTCTTGTTAAATTGAACTATTTTTTCAGGTGTCTGATACTGTTATTGTGGGTAATAGAATTTCATAAAAATGTTCAGGAAGGAGGTTATATTAAGAGTAAAGATATCGTGAGAAGAAGAACTGAGCAACAGCATAGGCTATGCTATCCTAGGGAAAGTTAGTATTTGGTAGAGAACCCTTATCATATTCCATATTTTATTGATTTTTTGGAAAGGCAATTTGTCTACCTAAAAAAAAATAGTTTACAAAGGAATTCATTATATTCTACAGAAAGTTAGTATTTGGTAGAGACCCCTTACCTTAGTTCATATTTTATATATTTTTTGGAAAGGCAAATTTTCTTCCTAAACAAAATAGTTTACAAAGGAATTTATTGTATTCTTCAGAGAGTAACAATAGAGTCTGAGGCAGAGAAGAAAAGCTGCAGCATTTGAAATTAGGGCTAGGCAAGGATAAGTTATGAGTGAAGAAATTTTTTCAGGTATTGGAAGAACTTATCAATCTGTGGTTTTAACCAACTTGGCTGCAGATAGAGTGATAAAAAATAATTTAAAAGAACTGATAACCTGAGGGCTGTGAGAAGTCCCCCCTGCAGATGGTTATCCACCAACAAATTTTTTATCTAATGTTTAACTGTTGTTGTTTTTTAAAAAAACTTTATCCCATTCTGTACTGATAGGCTAATATTCCATTATTGTGCATTCAATCACTATCAGTCTACACTCTAAACAATTTGGAATATTTTAAAGTGGAAAAATGAATATATATATATATATATATATATATATATATATATATATATATATATATATATATATATATATCATGACAGTAACAATTGGAGTCCACAACATTAACTTGTCCTTTTTTTCATCAAGTAAAAAAATTAAATTCACTCTCTATATTGAAGAAATTGGGTGAGTGCAGGGAGGCCCACCCTCTTAGATCATTGTTAAGGTTCCTTTATGACAGAAGCACAAAAAAAAAATTATATATCAAGCAGTGAAAAAGGAACTTATGAATGATCCTACACTGATAATGTAGTGTAAAAATTATGTTTTGAAGTAAAACTGAAATATGATTCTTACCATAGCAGTTTTTATTCCTATAGGTTCAATTTATATTATTCCAGTAGGAGATTAATATATGGGCTAAGGAGTCAACTTGAAACACTTCCAATGCTCATTCTATTGATGAAGGGCAAAGCCCAACAATAATCCCTATACAATACATCTAAAAATTGAACAGGTTTGTTATTACAGGAAGCTAAAGGTGATGGAAGAACCATCCATAGGGCTGGTTGTCACTGGTTATTATTATTACTAGCATGGAATTTTGTGTTAGGCCCACCTTTGGTGGGCTGTGGCCATGAAATTGTCTTATGGAAGGATGTGTTATGGGAGGACATGTCTTTCTGGAGTACGTCTTTCTGGAGTACATGTCTTTCAGGATTACATGTCTTATGAGAGCAATATGTCTTAAGGGAGATCATGTTTTGTTGGAGGAAATGTCTTATGGGAATTCATGTATTGGTGGAGTGCATGTTTTCAAGATGGCATACCTTACAATATGATGTGTTCTACTGGAAGACATGTTTTACTGGAGGACATGTTTTACTTGAGGTTATGTATTAGAGGAGGGCATGTCTTGCAGTTTGAGATGTCTTACTGGAGTACATGTTTTACAGGAGGGTATATCTTACAGGATAATTTATCTTACAGGAGAACACGTTTTATATGAAGACAGGTTTTACTGGAGAGTATGTCTCATAGAAAGCCATGTATTACCTGAGGGTATGTCTTACAAGTATGCATGTTTTACAGGAGTACACTTACTATGAGTGGATATGTATTATTGGATGGCATGTTATGCAGGAGGGAATGTATTACTGGAGGACATGTGATAGTGGTGGTCATGTCTTTCATGAAAATATGTGTTATGGGAGGACATGTATAGTAGGTGGACATGTTTTACAGGCAGACATGTATTGTGGGAAGTCATGGGGGACATGTCTAATGAGGTTATGTCTTAAAGGAGGTCATGTCTTGCTGTAAAACATCTTGATGTTAGAAATGTCTTACATGAGGACATGTTTTTTTAAATTTTAATGAAATGCAATCATACTTCATTCCTGAAATCATTTAGGGTCATCCTTAATATCTGGTACTTATGAAGAAGCTGCAACTGATTATGGTGCTGTGAGTTTAGTCAGCTGGTGTTGTTGTTTTTTTCTCTGGCAATATTTTGTTTGCTCTGGGATATGCTTTCCCAGGATTTAAATTTCAAAATTTCTTCTTGTGTATGTAGGTCTATTTTAATGTCTGCTTGGTTTGTCCTTTTTTTTGGTAAATTAATAGTCTTCATGCATGCCTAACAAACATATTCCCTCAATTATGGTGTGCATACACCTGCTTTAAAATTTTAGCTGGAATGAGCCAGACAATGATGATTGGAGGTCCAGCTGTTACCACACACCACTAAGATTGGTTTGAGATCTTTGCTGGAATAATTTTCATATTAATACTATGTCTGTGGCTCTTTTAGCAATAAGCTCTTTTGGCACATTATTTTTTCTTTCTTCTAACACTATTCTTCCTGTGAAATCTTTGATAACCATTAATTTTTATTTACAGGAACTTAATTTTATTGTACAGGAATAGTGATGATTTTAGGGAGGGGGGGGGGAGGGAGGGAGGGGTAGTAAGAGCTCCAAATTCTGTATCTCCAGTTGGTCTCCCAAAGCAGTTTTTTATGGAAACTTTTTTATGCCAAAAACTAAATAATCTGCAGTGAATTTATTTGATCTGAGATTTAGTGCCTGTGTCCCTTGCAGCAATAGGATTTCATAGAACATTATTTCGGAGTTCAATAAATTTCATCCTTCCTATGAAATTGCTGTTAGGTTTTTCTTGTCAACAGGGCAGGCAATGTTAAAATGCATTAATGTTTCTTTGAAATTAGTGTGTGCCTATGCATTCTTTTTGATTAAAAAAATAAAAAGGCGAATGTTGAAAGGCCTTTTTTGGGCTTCTTTTAGTTACTCCACTTGAGTAATTGGGTGTGGACAAGTGGGACCTAGCCCAGGTTACTTTTATTTACCTGATTATCATATCTGCCAATTTTCAACTAAATCCTTGCGGCCATTGGCAGGTTATTGCACACACACGCACGCATGCACGCATGCACGCACGCACGCACGCACGCACGCACGCACGCACGCACGCACGCACGCACGCACGCACGCACGCACGCACGCACGCACGCATGCACACACACATCACTAGCCTATTAGTATAAGATTATTGTCATCAAATTGTTTACACTCATAATACACTTTGAGGCACACAAGATATGAATAATTAAAGATGGTGGCATTGGAGGAGGTGAAAGAGGAGGTCATTATGAAATGGGAGGGGGTGAAAATAGATTATGAACTTATTGGTCTTGATAAAGCAAACAGTTAGTTATTAAAAACGAAAAGTTTGTGGAGGAATGAAATTCCACCAACTTCTCCTGATTAGAACTGTTTGACTATGTGCAGACTAGGACAACAGGACAGATCTGGTAGAGGTCCAGTAATTTTCTAGGAAGACATCCAGATGTTGACAGGCATCCTTCAAGTTGCTCTCTGAGATGACCAGGTCATAACAATGCTGCATGTGGATATGCACACACGTATATACACAACATATGCACCTGGAAGTATTTCACGCATACACCATATTGAGTGGCTGTTTCCCATAGCTTGGTCCAGCAATAGTCGGGTAGGTATGGTCTAGGGCTATGACCAAACCTCTTCAATTTAAAAAAACCCTAAATAAGCTGACTTTTGCATTTTATAATTGTGGAGGATACTTACTGCATTCTTAACCACACACTCTAATTAGTTGTCTATATATATTATGTAGATGTGTGTCAACTTTATAAATTTACTTCCCCCTTAAAACCATAATGATATCTCATTTAATTCTAAGTCCTTCATATCTCTCCTAATACCATCCCTCCACCTTCTTGAGGACGTGGTTGGGGAAACCATTCAAACAAAGCAGCCTTTAGTGTTCTATGATCTGCAATATATGCAAGGTGTTCCAGCCATTCCAACCTATGCTTCTTAATCTTATCAGCTACAGTCTTACATCTCCCTATCTTCTCCTGATCTCTGCCATGGTGATGTGATCAGACCACTTCTGCTGGTTAGAAATGCCCATGACCATCCGTGACATATGTGGTGGCCTGTGGTGGCCTGTGGTGGCCTGTGGTGGCCTGTGTTAACTTTCTTCAGATGTTTCCAGAGAGGGTTCCAACACTCTGTGCCATACATAAGGACAGATAACACACATGCTAGGTGGATTTTTTTCTTGGTGGTGAGGGTGAAATCTTTATCTAGGAACATTGCCTTCCTTAAAGCTTTAAAATCTTTTGATTCATGGGCAATCCTCCTTTCTAAATCAGTATCCATCCTTCCAGAGATAGTGATCATAGAGCCAAATAAGAAAACTCTTTAACAGAGCAGATCTCTCCTCCATCAACAGCAATAGGTTCCTTGTCAATATCCTCTAGCAGCCTTCCAGACACCATGTGCTTGGTCTCATAGTATTCACTGTCTAGCCAAAGTCAGAGCAGGTTGCTTGGTATTCCTTCACAGCCCTTCCTGCACCAGATCTGGTGCTTGCAAGCAGCACTCCATCATTAGCTTGACATTGGCATTTCTGGTGTACCTCCTGAACAGCTTGTGGTCATACTTAAACTTTAGTGAGATGTTTACAACCTTTGGCTTCCTCAACTCTGACCTGCAAGTGCTCCTTCACAAGGCAAGTAAATAGTTAGGACTATTGCCATGCAGAAGCTCTGCATCATGCCATTCCTCACATCAAACTGATCTAGCAAGCACCTACCCAGGTGGATCTCAGCCTTCATGCCGTCATAAAAAGAATGGATTAGTGAAACTATCTCATCAGTGACATCCAACTTATCTAGTGCTAGCGACATGGCCATCCTTGGCACAAAGTCATTGGCCTTCTTCAAATTGATGAGGTAAAGGACATGGCAGTGTGCTCCCATGACTACTCTACCAGTTGCCTGACAGTGAAGATCATGTTTGTGCAGTTTTCTTCCCTTTTTAAAGCCACACTGTGACTTAAAAAGTTCATTTTCCTCCTCTGGTAAGCAGTGTCTATGCCAACCTTCTCACCTCTAGGCCCAAACTCACTGAGTTAACTTTTCACAAGGACAGGATCCCTCACGGGGTTGAGCTTTGTATTGACACTGGTCAGTCTCCTCCTATCCACTCGCCAGCTCAGCGTTTGTCCCCCAACAAACTCATTGTCACCAAGGCTGCATTCAAAGAGATGGAGGACCTTGGGATTATCTGGGGCTCTTCCAGTCAATGGGCATTCCCATTCCACATTGCACCCAAGCCTGGTGGTGGTTGGTGCCCATGTGGGTATTTTAGACACCTCAATGGCCGCATCAAGGCTGACTGTTACCCGGTGCCCCACATCCAAGACTTTGCTAGTCAACTTTCAGGCAAACCGAGGCTATCACCAGATTCCTATATGTGCTATGGACATCCCCAAGACAGCAATGATAACTCCTTTTGGCCTTTTAGAGTTTCTCCGCACACCGTTTGGCCTTGCCAAAAGGCCAAACGCGGCTCAGGCATATTAGCGGCTGATGGACTCGGTCTTGCGGGATCTCGAGTGTATGTTCATTTACCTGGATGATATATTTGAAACCATATTAATAACCTTAATGAGAAAGACTATCCTTCACTTTCTGAGGTGCAGTCTCCTACAAACCCAACAAAAAAGAAGCTGTTTCACATCACAAAAATTTGTGATAATTAAAAGCTGATCTACCAACCAATATTCCAAAGCTGTGGGTGTGACTAGCTACTGGGGCCTTGAAATTATAGTGGTGAAAAAATCACAGAGAATAAACTACCAAGGTGGTCCAGTGCTGGCAAGCAAGTGATTTTAGAACAGCCATCATCAGCTGCAGCTGAAAGATGCTAAATAATTCTTTCAATGAAAGACAAAGTTATGTTCCTCCTTTTTTGGTTGGGACCCTATGTATTTTAGGTTAGTTTGAAATGAATGTTTTCTCTAACTTATAAAATTGACGACCTATATGTGGAAATATTTACTTCTATCTTATGCATAATTGGTACCTTTTAGAAGCATACTTGATCCCAAATGGAGCATAACAGAATAGCATAATTGGTACAGAAATTAGCATAATTTGGGGAGGCCTAGTCACACAGTAAAAGTTTTATCCATGCACAACAAGATGAAAGGACAGCTTCAGAGTTTTTCATCAAATTGTTGGGAAGAATCAGACTCAGTTGAAATCAAACCTTTTGTATCAGCACTCATGCTCCTACCACAAGTGAACAATTGAGGAGAAGTGTTAATTGTAGGGGGGGTGAGGGAATTAAAAAAAAAATTTTTATTGTTGTTCTCTTTTTGGGCTTAGAGAAGAGTTAGTAGTTAGTGGGAACAAAGAGGGGAAGGTGATTCACTGGACATTCAAATTATGGGGGGAAACTTCATTTAAGCAGACTTACCCCTTGCCCTGTCCACACTATAAATGGGTTTGTACCTCTCTCCAGCAACACCCAGTTCCAAATTTTTTTACTGCATAAGGCTAAACCAGTCCACAATACCTGCGTGGGCCAACTAATTGACTGGGCGGATTAATTGTTTTTCCTCTACCAAATATATTCTTTTCTGGTGTGCTGCTCTATTGTTCTGTCTCTTTGCTAAACCCTTAATAGTGAATATCAGCACTAAAGCCACAATTTTTTTTTTTATATGCCAAGGACAACTAGGCTGGCCACAGTGGCTGTCTTTGATTTAAAACCATACCCCACAGCCTCTGTCACTCCTTGTGAGGCTGAATGTGTATGTCTGCACTCAAGAATTTTATAAACTGTATACAGTTATTATTCAAGATTCTAAAAATTGTGACAGTTAAAATTATCTCTAGTGGTGACTCTGGCTGAGTATCTCACCATTTTACTAATTGGGCTCTGAGAGGTGTGGATGAGCTGTCCCTGTTATGCTATCAGTGACTGTAATGCCTAATATAAGTTGTCATTTACTTTTTCCCCCCATGAAGATCAGTCTACATACTTTTTTCCTGGTCTACCAATTTTCCTGAAAGTGCATCTATTTCTTCTGAAACTCTACCAAGTTTTCCAACATTATTATTATTATTATTTTTTTTTAAGCATTTATTTTCCCCCCAAAAAAGTCCTGGCATTGATTGAAGTCTCCTTAACAGTTTTATGACACTCACTTACATTATTAATTACAAGAAATGACTATAGTCAGAGAAACAACCAAAAAAAAACAACAAAAATCAAACAACAAAAAAAAAAAGGGGGGGGGGGGGGGGGGGGGGGGGGGGGAGGAAGGTGAACCAATTTTTATTGTTAATTACAGGTAATGGATAGGAAATATGTAGGAGAGGAGCTGACACCTAACCTGCTCTATAGAGCTTTAACCTCCCTTCTACACACCTTTATCTTTAGCTCCTCCCTCTCACTTCATCTACACCATTGCTATACTTTCCCTTTTCTTTCATCCAATAAAAAATTATTTCTGTATTGAGAGTTCATGAATAATTGATATGTTTTGGGGCTCATTTCTAGCCCTTCCTCTCTCTCATATTGTGGATCAGTCCCTGCACCAATGGATGATGTGGCAAGTGCATATAAAGCATCTCACTGAGTCCCAGGGTTGCAGTCAATTGATCAGCTCACCTTAATTTTGCGCAAGCGCACTGCTCGCTTGCCACACCTGCTCCCTAAAGTGGTAGCACTGTAGCACATTATTTGCTTTAGCGTTGGAACTTTTTACATATTTTTTTCCTCGATTATTCACGGCTAGTGAGCGTGACCATGGCTAAAGGCGTCATTGTGGAAAAGAAGAAACTGGCAGAACTGGGCAGGGAGATTACCTGTGCCATCTGCCAGGAACACTATACAGAGCCAAAGCTTCTGCCTTGCAGCCACTACTTCTGCAAGGAGTGTGTTCTTAAGCTGGTCCTCAGGGCTGGTGTTGGCAAGCCTTTTTGTTGCCCTGAGTGTCAGTGAAGAAGTCATCCTACCTAAGGGAAGTGTGGACAAACTGCAAACTGCTTTCTTTATAAACTGCTTTCAAGGATCCATTGTCACTCTGGAGGAAGCTCATGGCGAGGTGGTCCATCAAGAATTTGGAACCATTGCTGAAGAGTCCCATCCTAAGAAGTGTCCAGCCCACAAGGAGCCACTGATAGTGTACTGCTTTGATTGTGGTAGACTTATCTGTTCCCACTGTATGGTAAAGGATCACAATGGCCACAAGTTAGAACTCATCAAGGAAGCTGCTCCTGGCACAAGGAAGAAGCTTAAGGAGAAGTTGAAGCCTCTAGAAAAACTTAAGGTCAGCCTGTCCCATGCTGTGGTGGAGGTACAGACCACCAGGTGTGAGCTGGAGGCTCAGGGGCTCTCTGTAGCCAAGATCATCCACACTTCATTTTTGGAGCTCCAGAAGATTTTGGATGATCGTAGGAGAGAACTGTTAGAAGAAACTTCAAGGCGAGTACAAGAAAAGATGGACAGACTCTCACTGCAGGAAGAGAGCTTGTCTCTGGCTTGTGCTGAAGTCCAGAGTGTTTTAGACCACATCGAGCAGTGTGTGGGCCACCATACTGACAGTGAGTTCATGGGCATGCATGCTGAGCTTGCCTGTGAAATACAGCGAGGAGTTGAATAGCATGATGAGGGAGTGGTGAACTTGGAGCCAGTGGAGGAGGTGGACGTAGGGGTGGAGGTGAGGTGTGCTGAGGCCCTGCAGCAGCTCTGCCAGACCAAGACCAAGTTGACTCAACTCTCTATAGCTCCAGCTAAAGGCACTGTCAGTGGTGAAGGAGCCAAAGCTGCAGTGCTCAACACTATATCTGAAGCATCATTGACTACAACTAAATGTAATTGTAAAGTTGACTGCCATTTGAAGTCTCTGTACAATGGATTCATCATCAAATGCCATGTTGTTCACACAGCGGCCAGGAACTATTGTATCCAGTACACACCCACTGTGCGTGTACGATGTGAACTGATTGTGTCAGTGGATGGGCAGCAAGTGGTGGACATTCCCTTCCCCGTGTTTGTCTCGATCCCTGTTTCTCAACTAGGCAGGCCTGTCAGTGTGTGGCATGGTTTGTCTCGGCCTATTAGTGTCACTGTCAACTCTGTGGGAGAGGTGGTGGTAAGCAAATGTATTAAAGATGTCATTATATTTGACATAGAGGGAAAGAGACTGAGAAGTGTCCAACATAAACTGACATGGTGCTGTGGTGTTGCTGTTGATGGGGAGGACAACATTTACTGCGTTGACTCTCACTCTAACAAGATAATGAGATGCAACAGGAATGGTGGTCGTGTTAAGGTGCACCAGGTCAAACAAGTGCAAGGTCGAGGACATTGTGGTGTGGCAATGAATGAACTATTATGGTGTATGATAGAGAACTAAAGTATGTGAGACAGATTGCTGGCAGAGGTATTGGAACATTCAATGACTTGTCTCCTGATAGCCATGGCAACCTGTATGTCACAGACTATAATAACTCTGTCATCAGAGTGTTAAGTGTGGATGTTGACTTCCTGCGCTCCTTTGGCTGTGATGAGAATGGAGTGAAGAAGTTGAGCAGACCAACTGGTGTGTGTGTAGCTGGTCAGTATGTGTATGTGACAGATACTGGTCTCCATAATGTGTCAGTGTTCACCACTGAGGGGGCATATGTGACCACATTTGGTCAACATGGTTGTGAGGAAGGTTGTTTTGGATATCCATATGGACTGTGTGTAGATAGAGATGGTTTTGTGTATGATGTTGACTATAATAGAGTTCAAGTATTTTAATGTGCAAGTATTTCTCTATATTATTATCTTATATATTAATGTGCTTATCTGTCTGTCTCTCACACTTGTTGCTAAATTGAAATATTTTTTCTGGTGTCTGATACTATTCTTGTGGGCAAGGGAACTTCACAAAAATGTTCAGGAAGGAGGTAATATCATACAGTCAAGATCAACAGCACTAATTTAAGCAGCGTCCTCATCATTGTTCATATTTAAGAGCAAAGATATCTGGAGAGTAAGAACTGAGCAGCAGCAAGGGCTATGGGTATCCTAGAGAAAGTTAGCATTTGGTAAAAGCCCTTGCCATATTCCATATTGTATGGATTTTTTGGAAAGGCAATTTGGTGTTTCTAGAGGACACTTTACCTACACAACCAAAATAGTTATCAAACTGAATTGATTATATTCTTCGGAGAGCAGCAATAGAGTCTGAGGCAGAGAAGAAACGCTGCAGCATTTAAAATTATGGGGTGGCAGGCAAGAGCTAGGGAAATTGTCTGAACTTATTAATTCTAGGGGAAGTTATGGGTCGAGATATTTTTTATACTTCAATGTTCTCAGTTTGTAATCATATTTCTTGATTTTAAAATTTAGCCTAATTCTTATTTATTAATACAGTGACCAGCTTCAAATTAAGTATTTCATTGAGTCATTATATAACATACAACATCATGTAAATATATAATTTCATTTGTGACTTTGTAACCAGTGGCAGGCATGGGAAATGTCTGAACTTATTAATCTGTGGTTTTAGCCAACTTGGCTGCAGGGAGTATAGTGATAAAAATATTTTATAAATAGCAATCCCCTGAGGGCTGTGGGAAGTCCCCTCTGCAGCTGATTATCCCACCAACAAATTATTTATCTAATGTTAAACTGTTTCTTCAACTCTATCCCATTCTGTATTGAGAGGCTAATATTCCATTATTATTATTAAAGTGAAAAAAAATTAAATCCGCTCTCTGCATTGGAGAAGAAGTTGGTGAGTGCAGGGAGGCCCGCCCTCTAAGATCATTGTTAAGGCTCCTTATGGCAGGAGCACAGAAAATTATATATCAAGCAGTAAAAATGAACTTATGAATGATCCTACACTGATAATGTAGTGTAGAAATTATGTTGTGCAGTAAAACTATAATATGGTTCTCACCACAGGTGTCCTTATGCATATAAGTTCAATTTATATATTTTCAGTAGGAGAATAATATTGGGTCTAAGGAGTCAACTTGAAACACTTCCAATGCTCATTCACTGAAGTGGAGCAAAGCCCCACACTAATCCCTACACAACACATTGCACTAACTGAACATGTTTGTTGCTACAGGAAGCAAGAGGTGATGGAAGAACCACCCATAGGATCAATTTATGGTCATTTTACTGAAGTGGAGCAAAGCCTCACAATAATTCCTACACAACACATTACACAAACTAACACACAACACATTACACAAACTAACACACAACACATTACACAAACTAACACACAATACATATATATTGTAGTATATAGATTGGAAACGGCAATAAAGACTCTATGGAGTGACATCACATCCTGTTTCTATCAGTGTTACGCCTCTAAATGAAAAAGAACCTAACTCTCAACTGATTCACTTGGGATATTAAACCTTATCTAGTCTCTAGAAAGGCAGGGGGTGACATAGGACCCCCTTCAATTAGGCACATTTTTGTATATAATCAGTGAAAATTCATGGAAATTCTAGAAGCAGCATTTTTGACATTTGTACACTGGCTGGTTTGTGCTCTTAAACTTTGTGTAGTCTTTTGTTGAAGTAAGATTTAGATATTGTGTTTATTCATTGTGGCTACAATCGTTTGATGCGTTGTTTAATGAAGAAAAAAAAAAAGAAAAAAAAGTTTTTATATATTTATTTATTTATTTTTTTTTTGTAGCTACACCCCAATAGGGTCAAAATAATTTGTCCTTTTGGTGGAATTTTTCTTCTCAGAGTCAACTTGCTGCTCAGTCAGTAATAGGAAGTTTTGATCCCTAGATATATGTCTGAATTATTGTTTAAGAGTTATTATTACTTTGACACCTGTAAGAAACTCACTCACCAGACAGTGTCAGGCTATGGAATTTAACGACTGGACTACCGATTTAGCCACTTAGGTGACTGCACCTCCAAATATATGGGTAATATTCTCATAATCACTATAGCATAACACATATTTCACATAATCTTTACTGTTTCTAATTCATATACTACTATATCTATGGTGCAATCTACCAAACCACACAAGTTGTCAGAAAAATCAAAGTCATGACAGACACTCTGAAGTCACGGCTGTGTCATACTACATCACATGACCATGGGTCTAGCCAGTTGGGTTGCCCTGATGGCTGCTGGGACACACATACAATGGGGCACTTATAAACTCCCTCTCTCTATCCATGATGGCCTCCAAGTCCTCAAAGATCTTTAGCTTGATGTCTAGCTTCTTCATCTGCATCTCCACCAGTAAGGCCACCAGCGACTTGATCTTCCGCTCCTCCACAATGGCCAAATGCTGGGGAAGATTGGAGCAACATTACAGAACATGTTGTGTGTGGACTACAGTGTGTTGCAATGCTACCAGTTAACTCTTCAAACTAAACTTGTGCATTATTAAATACACACACAAAGTGTGTGTGTGTGTGTGTGTGTGTGTGTGTGTGTGTGTGTGTGTGTGTGTGTGTGTGTGTGTGTGTGTGTGTGTGTGTGTGTGTGTGTGTGTGTGTGTGTGTGTGTGTGTGTGTGTGTGTGTGTGTGTGTGTGTGTGTGTGTGTGTGTGTGTGTGTGTGTGTGTGTGTGTGCTTGCGTGTGTAGTTGAGCACGCAGTCCCTAGCCCAAGCTTCCAAGGCTATTTCTGTGCATCTCATGACATGACTGTGTCTTCTCTACTGCCCCACCCCCCAACTCACACACACACACACACACACACACACACACACACATATATTCCAATCTCCCCCGCCCCCTGTGGATCCACACATACCTCCAGATGGTCCTGCAGACATTGAGAGAGTGTCCTCAGTGTGGATGGGCTGCTGCTGGCTGAGGGAGGAGCTCACATCCTCCACCATCTTGAGGGGCTGTGGTGGGTGGGGCAGGTCTGTGGACAGGGCCTCCCTCTGCCCCTACAGACTGTCCTCACAGTCTCTACACAGATGACTGCCAGTGGCTCCCCTAGTGGCAGGTCTTCACAACAACAATAACAACAACAACAACAACACAAAGTTTCATGGAAGTTTAATATACACTTTAAGAATACATGCCTCCCTGCACCACATGCCTGCTATACACAACTTCACCTCCACAGGCTAGGAATCAGGCCACACCTCTTTCCGAACTTCTTGTTTGGGTTGTCAGGAGGAGAGGGGCAGGGGAGGGGGGGGGGGGAGCATAGAGAGAGAGAGAGAAAGGAAGGTAGTCCTCTCTCAGCAGAGGAATAACTGTAGGTGCATAGAGTAGAGTGCAATGGATGTGATGGTTGGCATGTTGCATGTGTCACTGTGCACACATGCATGTAAGTGGCATGTAGAGAATGTTGCCATGGAAACACCTACATCCTAACACAACTAATGAGCAGTCGTGGCTATGACACGATAGTAACACTGAACTGCTTGACCTTAATGACATCATACACATTCTCAGTGTTCTCAACATTCAGAGCCCCACCCACCCAATGCCCCCCTATAGGGTTCCCGATGTCCTGCTGAGATATACTAAGGCTCTCACTATGATGATGAGTTGGTAATCTTCCTCAGTCATCCACTCTTTGAAGTGGTCGGTGTCCGTCAACCAGTGACTACTCACCAGCCACTGGCAGGGAGCAGGGGCCCAGGGAGAAGACCACCCAGCACGGCAAGAGGGAGCATACTGTCATAACTACAACATAACACCTCACCCTTGGTTCACTACCCACCCTTGGTTCACTACCCCACCCTTGGTTCATTACCCCACCCTTGGTTCACTACCCCACCCTAAGTTAACTATTCCACACTTATCCAACTTTGAAGGTCATGATTACTTCTTTTATCATCTCTTGATGATCTCATAGTAGAAATTCATAATGGAATTGCTGTATTCAATTCCCCAAAGTAATCATCTATCACATATCATTATCTTCCAAGGCCTTGGTTGTGCACAGGTTGAGGTGTGGCCTGATGGGACCCAGGCCATGTGAATCCCAGTGTAAAGTTGTGTATGCATGTCAGTGTCTGAGTGCAAGGGTTAAGTCTTATTTGTGCTTTATAAATGAGATGGTAATAGTACGGCATGATTTTGGTTATTATTATTATTATTATTATTATTATTATTATTATTTATTTATTTTATTTATTTATTATTTTTTTAAATTTATTTATTATTTTTTTTTAATTTCACAATGGTCCCTCTGGTGTGATCATCAAATGCTACCTGGCACCTTCTGTCACTGTGACTTACCATGCTGCATTAAGATATCTATTGTTATGTAGTACTATCTCTCACATAATACCATTACTATGCTATGCAGGTAGAGGATGAATGCAAACATATTTACTGTTCTCTAAATTTGACTATTAGTTTTTGTTGGCATAATATCATCAAGAAACTTCATCTAATCCATGCACCACTATACATGCACCTGAACAATACACCTATATCATTGTTATTGTTGTGTATTACCATGTGTTCAAAAGAATAAGAAAAGGAATGAAATTGGTTTCACATATTGTTGATATGGCGCAACTGTAGGCCTCTTGCCAGTGAAAAGATAAATAGGATGGAGAGAGGGAGAAATTGAAGCTTCTTTACATCCCCCCCCCCCACTTGAAATGCTTTCCTCAAGCATACTTTCCTCAAGTTAACTTTCCTTAAGTGAAGTCCCCCTCAAATGTATAGTCTTGCTCAAATTCACTGTGAATGAAGTCTCTGTTGGAGTTCACTGACAGCGAGGTCTTGCTCAGAGAACAATTTTTCTTTGCATGTAGGGAGCGGTGTTGGTCATGAAACCATGGAATTAAAATTTTTCTCATGCATGCATGCATGCAGGCAAGCAGGGACTTTATACAAATGATATATAAGAGCAAAGATTAATTTGCAGCATTCTTTGCAATAACCGAGGTACTTAGTCCAATAACCATTAACCCAGCATGCCTGCCCATTCACATTTCTTTGAAATGTTTTTGTCATTATAGTAGGCAAAGTTAATGAAAGGCTATTTTAGAGTGAGTAACGAAGCAGCTGTATTGTAACACATTATGGGCTTTGGAGAAGCTGTGTTGAATACCCCAGAGAATGTGAAGTTATATTCTCCTGGCAGTCTGTAATGAAGTACATAATTGCCAGATGAATGGCACCTCAAAATATTTAGAGTGTAATAGAGTTCATTTTCTAAAGAATGGAATGGGGGGGGGGGGGGGGGGGGGGAAGTGATGTAAGTCATGATGGTATTTGGTTAGTTTAATACATGTTTCAAGGTATTCCATGTGTTGGTGGCAAATCACAGCAGTTACTTTGGAATGAATTGTTTAAAAACACAACATAACAAGTAGTGGTGGCTTTGGTTTCAATATTTGCCCTGGAAAGAAAAATGTGGGGGTAGGGGAAGTCAGTTTCTGAGGTAGGTGGGGTCATGATTGAAGGAACCTTTTTTCATCCCTTGGCTTGGATTTGTGGCTGCACCAAGACTTGGTATCCTTTCACATCTCCACATAGTCATCCACAGATCCTCTGCAATTCTCAGCAATTGATTGATAGAGTGACAAGTGACTTGTGATGAAATGAGGGCAAAAGAATTACCCTCTTCCTTTTACATGAGTACTCCAACTTTGCAAGCAAAGATGCACATGGAAAAATGGTATATCACACAGCACATGTGCACACACCAAAAGTCTTCAATACAAAATAAGTTTTTCAAAATTATTCATCATTTCATTTGTTTCAGTTTTGACCATACCTTCACCTCTGGCTGCTATAAGTTGTGATTGAACCTTCACTGTTTTAAAACATTGTGTAGAGGGTGTTGTAACCCACAGTTCATAAAATAGTTCATTATATGTACGTCTATATATACTATGTAACATATTTTTGTTGTCATTTAACCCCTACCCATATTTTTATTGCCAAATGAAAGCTCAGTTGAAATGTATTCCGCTGATGTGCTTATGACATGTGCTTGTTCCACTGCAACGAAAACCCAAAGTCTTACAAATAAGGATTAAATCTTTCACGGCAATATTAAGCCAAAGTAGAAGCTCATTAACATATTTCCACATTTGTTAAGTGGTCAGTTACCATTAGGTAGTATTTTAAGTGGTTGATTGGCCACAAACCACTCAAGTACATCTCTAAAAGCAGTAGTTAGAGTGTCTGTCCACTTGAGACAAGTACATGAAAATTATTACATTATATTGAAGTTTTTGTTCACCTAATGGTACAGCAAAGAAAGACCTATACAATCACATGAGGAAAGGAAGACTTTCAACCTTATAGTTCTCAACATTATATTTGTCAGCTTCAAGTTCTTGGTTTGCATGAAATACGTAATTCATTCATTAGAAAAATGATGACAAAACAAGTAGTTTCACTAAGCCACCTTACCAATAGTCGTCCAAATGTCTGACATCCGTGAGCCTATCTCACAGCTTGGATGAGTGCATAGCCATCAATGAGATAACAATTTTGTTCATTAAAACGATGATCAATTCTGCTTTAATTGTTGAATTCATCTCTCCTCCGGTGTTTAGAATGAGAGTGATTTCTTGGTGACAGATTATGTTTCAGAATTCATTCAAAAGAGTTGAAGGAATTGTCAATCTGATTTAATAGTATTTTGAACCTTTGGTTTAGTTGAAACAGTATTTTATAGAGATTTGCGGACCAAGTTTTTGGAGCAGATCATGAAATCATGAAATAATGAAATCACACTTTTCAATATACTAATTGCTTTGTCACAATAGTGAGCAATGGTTTGTTTGTTTTTTTTTCTCTCTATTTTCAACAATCATATGAACATTGGCTATATTCCTTGAACTGTATCATCTTTAGCTAGTAACACTTAAAAGTGTGCTCCACACAGAAGAACTAGGTGGTTCATTTTCAGATTTGTGTGACTCTGTAAATCTCTATATGACTCATCAATTAAATAAGTTAACTAAGCAGGGAAGACTTATAGTTCAACAGTTCATTTTCTCTATATCATATGCTACATGAAAATGGACAAGATGAATATGCAAATAAGGTATGCAGCGTAATATAAAGTTTGTATTTGTCATGTGAGGTAATCTGTAACAAAATCACTGACTTTTTTGAAGTGAACCCAACTTAACTCACTGTTTGATACACTTTACCCAATTCCCAAAGAATTTTTGAGGTGAAAAATATCACCAAATGATTCGTCTATTCAAGTCCTTCGATTATATAGGTAACATGCCTAGGTTTACTTGGCATCAAGATATGACCTACTACCTACTGAACTGACCTACAGGACCTATTTCTGAGAAAGATATTCTGACATAATAATAGTAACAAACTATATGTCTCCACATACTTAGTTCTTAGCTATGCATATCACGAATATATTTACATGACTTAGAATTTGACGAAATGACTTTTGTGGTATCCATCGTAGTATCTCTGTGATTTAGAATGGGTGCTTTTCCATGCATGTAAAAGTCACAATTTTGATCCTTGGTTCATCTGCTAGTATAAAGAGGATGATATGATTGACACATCTTCCAGTGCATAGCAACACTTATTATGAACCAGAGAGAAAAGATCAAAGAAAATACTGAATGAAATGTCATTATTTCCACAATCAGGACACGAATAATTATGGAGGGATAGAATGTGTTGGGTGATCAGTATTAGGTACAGGTACATTGGGTTTAATATCTCTGGGAAGCTAATGCCGTAGTGAGTAGTAAACAAGGAACACAGTCAGTAATCTTGTTGGATTGAGGAGATCACTGATTCACATATTGATACCTCTGTACAGTCTAAAGGAGCTGTCCTATTTCTGCTGTGGAATGTTATAATTGGATTTCTCTATGGATCGTCACTATGTTTTGCATTTAGAAAGCATTCTTTTACATCTTGTTATTTTGTCTACTGGATTGTGGGAATATTTGGATGCTTCACACTTATTAAGATGCTGGTCTATCCCTTAGGAGGGCTGCTTGCTGATTTATGGTTTGGACGCTACAAGATCATCATCTTCAGTGGGATCAAGATCATCTTGGGGTTGGCATCTCTTTTCATTGTGTCCACTCTTTATCCAACATATTCAGAAGGTGGAAAATGGGATTAAATTGTATTCTACTTCTTTGTGATTGTGAGTGCCTTGTTGTTGCTATTTGGCTTTTCAGGATTTGAATCCAATGCAGTTCAGTTTGGTTTGGATCAGTTCCTGGAAGCACCAAGTGAAGACCTCAGTGTATTCCTCCATTGGTTTGTATGGACAAGAACCCTGGGAGAGATGTTGGCTCGTGTGGTAGCATCTGTGCAACTCTGAAACAAAAATTTATTCCATAATTTTTGCAGTTATGAGTGCTGTGTTGGTATTCTTTAGCTTTTACAAGAGAAAGTGGTTCCACTGTGAACCCAGAACCCGTAACCCTTATGGGTTGATATACAAGGTACTGTGGTTTGTTGTAAAGCACAAAATACCACTTCAGAGAAGTGCATTTACATTCAGTGATGATATCATTCCCAGCAGAATGGACTATGCCAAAACAAGATTCGTTGGACCTTTCACCACGGAGGTGGTTGAGGATGTGAAGACATTCTTACGGATTATCATAATGTTTTGTTTCATCACTCCTAGTAGTTATTACTCCATAACCCGAACTATTGTATTTGCCATGTACGCTTTGCATATGGGCGAAGACACACCCATCAAGAGCAACAAATGCACAGCAAACTGGCTTGTTCTTCAGTCTGGAAACCTAACCTACATGGTCACTGTCACTGTGATACCTCTGTACATCTTCCTTGTACATCCATATTTGCTAAAGTGGGTTCCTCGTATTCTTCACCATTTATGTGTGAGTGTTCTCATCCTGACTGTGAGTGTGTGTGTGATGAGTGTGCTCTACACGAGTGCTCTCTCTCATGCGGCTAGCCACCATATTGAAACCACATGCATCTTCTTCGCTCGATATGGGGACAATAGGGAGTTCTCTGAAACATTAAACTTTCTGTTCTTTATCTCATCATCCCAAATGTCCTCTCAGGGATCGCTTATCCCTTCATGAATATCACCATCTTGGAGTTCATCTCTGCACAATGTCCTTACTCCATGAAGGGACTTATGCTGGGAATGTTTTATGCCATACGTGGGGTCTTCGATTTACTCGGCATTGTCCTGATCATCCCCTTCACATCTTTGGTGTTTGAAAAAGGTACACCATATCCTTTTTTTAAAATGTGGATTCTTCTACTTTTTTTTTTAATGCAGTTCTGTCTTTGATTTTTCTGGTAGTAGTAATGAAGGCCACCTTGTGGTACAAATATCGTGAGAGAGAAGAGAAGCCATATTCACATGCATATGTGGAGGAATACTATGGTCACTATGTGACAAGAAGAGTTAGCACTTGTAATATCAATGAACGGACGCAAGTCATGCCTCAGATTAATGGTGGTATTCCCACCTATGGCAATATGGATGAGACATGATGACTACTGAAGGTGAAGAAATAATTTTATCGTTATCCTCTGTTTAGGACCATATATAATTGATTGTGTTACGTGCTCGATGATTGACACTATGTAGTATTATATATATATATATATATATCCTTTTGTTTGCACTTCACCAGAGGTCATGGGTTGAATTGAAGTATTTCCATACACGACATACACTATAGCAAAAATAGGAGCCTACATATATATATGTGTGTTTGTGCTATGTGAATGCAAATGATAATAGCAGAGCCATACTGTTGAAATTATTTATAACTTTGCTTTATCATTGTATCAAAGATAAATGTGTTCCTTATTTTGTTTGTATCATTTCACACAAGCCTTCAGTTTCTTTTGGGAATGAATATTCCCAACAGTAGTTGAGTTGCAGTTTGTTCAATCAACTCACACTTTATTGCATTTCCTTAATGTCATGGAGATCTTCCAAACATCCTACAATTAGATAATAAGTACTTTTATGTGCTTTATTACAATTATGCTCTGCTTGTAGGAATACATGGGGCAATGATTAGTGACAATGTTAAAAAATTATATTTAGTGTAATCTTATCTTATACTAATAGAGCAATGGTGTTTATATATTTATATGGTTTGAAGGACCCTGGTTGAAAATTGGCAGATATGATATTCAGGTAAGCAAAAGTAACCTAGCTATGTCCTATTTCTCCACATCCCATTGTTCAAGTGTAGTAACTGAAGAAGCCCAAAAAAAAGGCTCTCCCACATCCATCATTTCATTTCCATCAAAGAGCCATTAATGAATTTAAACATGTCCAGACAAATTGAAAAGAGAAAGGAACCTATCAGCAATTAAAAAAAATTTTTTTTTGGTGAATTCTGAAGCATTGTTCTATGAAATCCTATTGCTGCAAGGGCAAGGGACCACTGCTTCTCATCAGCAGCTGAAATACAGAATTCTGTGCTGCCACTAACCACCATCACCCTATCCCAAACCACAACTCATCACTATTCCAGTTAAGAAATTAATTTCCTGCACAACCAAAGTTATGACTATCAAAAATTTCACAGGAGGGTCAGTGTTGAAACAAAGTAAAATTAGTGTGCCAAAAAGCTTATTGCTAAAAGAGGGACAGTCATAGTATTGAAATGAAAATTATTCCATTGAAGATTACAAACTAATCTTATTTGTATATGGTAACTGCTAAACCTCCAACCATCATTGTCTGGCACATTCCAACTACAAATCTTAAAGCTAGTGCACACACACCATAGTTGAGGGGATTTTGCCAAGCATACATGAAGCCAATTGGCTTAAAAAATAAAAACAACAACAACCAAGAAGATCACAAACAATTAACCTACAATATCCTCAAGTAAAACATGACTTCCAGTAACACACGTCTTTCAGTAAAAACAACAAATTGTGAGATATGCCATCCTTAAGACATGCATTCCACCAATACTTGATATCACATAAGAGATTTCCTACAACAAAGCATGACCTCCTTCAAGATAATTGCTATCATAATACATGTCATCCTGAAAGACATATAATTCAGAAAATCATGTCCTCCCATAAAACATGTTCTTTCTTAAGACAATTTTGTGACCACAGCCCACCGAAGGTGGGCCAAGCAAGCAATTCAGCTTGGCCGAAGGCCGAAATTTCATGCTAGTAATAATAATACTAGTGAGATTTAACAATTAACTTCTAGAACTTTCTGTAATATTATAAAACAAAAAAGTGTTCATATATTGTCCTCACTCCTGAAGGACTTTGGTGATTCATATCAAATTGTAAGTGTAGAATTCTTGGGTTCTGGAATATGTTTCCCACCCAAAAAAAAGAGAGCTGGACTATGCTGCATGCACCTATATCTTATTCAGGATGAGGCAAGTGGTCACATAATAAGGAGGTGTGTGGGCATATATTATGAAAGGGTGGTCACAAGATGAGGGATCTTTCTCAGAATTGCCTATAATGTAAAACACAAAACAAGAAAACAAACAAATAAAACATCTGTGAAACAACAGGCAGCAGGGACCAGCATTTTTGGTGGGTGAAAATATTCCAAGACTAAGCATATTACCATGGAAATTTGATAAAGATCAGCTCAATCGTTTAGGACAAATATATGAACACTGCTTTTATTAATAAAAAAAATTACAGAAACTTATAAAACTTAATTGGTAAATTTCAGTGGCAAAGTTGGGTTAATCATTTTTTTATTTTTTTAAATCGATTATTACAATTACATTTATTCAATATAAAATGTAATTGAATTAAGATTAAAATTTTTAGTGGCATCCTTTGTAGAAACCTCAATTTGTACTGCAGTTGAAATCGTTGATAATTGTGCAGTATTGCTGCAATAAGCACAGGCAGAAAAAGAAAGCAGCCATATTTGGTTTGATACATTTTACATATAAGGAAGGTATCCTGATGGAAGGTGACAAATGTATTTGCAATTGAAAAGGTTGACCAATTACAATTACAACTACATAATTTGTCATCGTATTTTGTATATGAATTACATTTATAATTCAACAAGCAAAAGTACCCATTCTTTGCTGGGTTAAATAAAAAAACAGAGAAAGTATGGGGTTAAATAGACACAGAGAAAGTGTACGGTTAAATAGAAACAGAGAAAGTGTGGATGTAAATGTAGACAGGCTAAATATGGTTACACATCCAATAGAGTCAATTTTGGCTATATAATCACCTAAAATTGGTGGTTTTAGTTGCTTTTTTTTCCAGAAAGTGTACCTATTTCCCTGAAACTCTACCTGGTTTTTTCAACATTATTTTCGTTTCTTTGAAGCATTTATTCCTCAAAAAATTGGCCTAGCATTGATTAAAGTCTCCTCAACAGCTTTATGACACTTCACACATACACAAGACAAAGACAGACTCACCTCCATTGTTAATTACAGGAAATGAGTTTACTCAAAGACAAGACAACAACAAAAAACATGGAGGGGAGGGGGGTAGGGGTGGGGAAATCACTTTTATTATTAATTACACGAAATGAATAGAGAATCTGTGGGGGAGAAGCTGAAACCTAACCAGCTGTACAGAACTTTAGCCACCCCCCTACACACTTTCACCTTTATCTTTAGCCCACTCCCTCTCCCTTTATCTACACCAATGATATATTTTCCTTTTTCTTTCCTCTTTCTTCACTCCAATAATTAGATTATTTTGTATTAAAAGCTTATTAATAATTGATGATTTTTTTTTTTATTCATTTCTTTTTCCTACCCCTCTCTCATATTCTGGATCAGTCCCTGCACCAATGGATGATGTGGCTAGTGCAGATAAAGCATCTCCCTGAGTCCCAGGGTTGCAGTCAATTGATCAGCTCACTTTAATTATGGGTAGGCGCACTGCTGGCCAGCCACGCCTGCTTCCATGTTAGTCTGGATCCCAGACGCCTTTATTCGCAGTACTGGATGTAGTGCAAATGAAGTGGGTCAGGTGACTTGCCTGCGTATTCCGTGTTCTTGCGCCCACATTCCAGCTCAGACCAAAATATATTTTATAACGAGGTTTTAAAACAACCACACCTACCGCCAAGGTTGTAAAATTTGTCAAAGTGAGTAAATGTTTCGCGACACCGTCCCCAGTACCTGGTGCTACATATTTACGCGCAAAACATAAAACTGCATGACCGTGTTGTTCTGGTTAACCAAATGAGCGGATGTGGCTTTTATGATTGCGTTCCACGGATGCATAAGTGCATAAGTGTCGTGAAGAAGTCGCTGTACCTATAGGAAGTGTGGACAAATTGCAAACTGCTTGCTTTGTTTCCGTCCCTGTTGCTCAACTAGGCAGGCATGTCAGTGTGTGGCATGGTTCGTCTAGGCCTACTGGTGTCGCTGTCAACTCTGTGGGAGAGGTGGTGGTAAGTGAACGTATAGGAGATGTTGTTATCTATGACAAAGAGGGAAAGAGACTGAGAAGTTTCCAGCATAATCTGACATGGTGTGATGGTGTTGCTGTTGATGGGGAGAACAACATTTACTGCATTGATTTCATATATAATAAGATAATGAGATGCAACAAGAATGGTGGTCGTGTTAAGGTGCCCCAGGTCAACCAAGTGCAATGTCCAGGACATTGTGGTATGGCAGTAATCGAAGATGAGGTGATGGTGTGTGAGCTTGGTAATGAAGGCACTATTATGGTGTATGACAGAGAACTGAAGTGTGTGAGACAGATTGTTGGCAGAGGTATGGGGAGATTCTGTGACTTGTCTCCTGACAGCCATGGCAACCTGTATGTCACAGACTGTGATAACTCTGTCATCAGAGTGTTCAGTGTGGATGGTGACCTCCTGCGCTCCTTTGGCTGTGATGAGAATGGAGTGAAGAAGTTGAGCAGACCACGTGGTGTGTGTGTAAGCTAGTCAGTATGTGTATGTGACGGATGTTGTTCTCCATGATGTATCAGTGTTCACCACTGAGGGGGCATATGTGACCTCTTTTGGTCACTGTGATAGCGAGGAGGGTTGTTTTTACTGTCCATTTGGATTGTGTGTAGATAGAGATGGTTTTGTGTATGTTACTGACAGGGATAATAATAGAGTTCAAGTATTTTAATATGCAAGTATTTTAATGTGCAAGTATTTTAATGTGCAAGTATTTTAATGTACAAGTATTTTAATGTGCAAGTATTTCTCTATATTATTATCTTATATATTAATGTGCTTGTCCTTCTGTCTGTCACATGTCCTGCTATTTTGAAATATTTTTTCACAAAAATGTTCAGGAAAGAGGTGATGTTAAGAGCAAAGATATCAGGAGAGGAAGAACTGAGCGGCAGGAAGAGCTATGCTATCCTAGAGAAAGTTATTATTTGGTGGAAACTCCTTACCACATTTCTAATTTTAGTGATTTTATTTTAGTTAAAGCAGTTTGTCTTCCTAGAGGACACTTATCTACACAACCAAAATAGTTTACAAAGAAATGTATTATATTCTTCAGAGAGTAGCAATAGAGTCTGAGGCAGAGAAGAAAAGCTGCAGCATTTTAAATTATGGGGTGACAGGCAAGGGATAGGGAAATTGTCTGAACTTATTAATCTATGGTTTGGCTGCAGGGAGTAGAGTGATAAAAATATTTTATATTAAGCAATACCTTGAGGGCTGTGGGAAGTCCCCTCTGCAGCTGATTATCCCACCAATAAATTATATATCTAATGCTGAACTGTTTTTTCAACTCTATCCCATTCTGTATTGATAGGCTAATATTCCATTATTATGTGTTCAATCATTATCAGTTTACACTCTGAACAATTTAGAATATTTTAAGGCATAGTGCAACAAGGCATGTAACTTCTTTCCAATGCGCTATTAAAATTTTTTCATTGTACATCCACAAAAAAGAGAGGTGATTTTCCAAATTATATGATGGTTTTTCATGCACATGATTGGAAAGCAGAGTATTCATTTGCCCCTAAAAGATGTCAAAATTTTTTAAAAAGGCCAATTATTTCCTTGCATAACCACACTCACTGTCTTTAAGCTACCAAGAAAATACTTTTATAGTAGCATGGTTACTCTTGGATTTTTAAATCCAGGCAATGCACCAACAGAAGAAGCTAGGAAAGCCTTGTCTGAAGATATACAATGTACTTGCCCTGAAATTCAGGAGAAAACAGTTCTAATTTTTCTTGACGAATCTACATTCCAAGCAAATGATGACCAGGCCACATTTTGGGGAATGAAAGATACCAGAGTAATGTGTGCAGAGTCAAGGGGAAGTGGAATAATGGTATCTGATTTCATTGATGAATATAATGGTTATCTGGGCTTGACAATGAAGGAATATGAAAAGGTGAAAGAAGTGATCCAACTATTCAATTTCAAGCAGGAACACTGCTCAAGTGTGGAGAAGCCTGAGAAGGTTATTGGACTTCAGACAAGTTCATGCAGCAGATGGAAAAGGCAGTGAAAATTGCTGAGACGAAATATCCAAAGGAAACACATCTGGATCTTTGACCATAGTAGCTGCCATGTCTGGCAATGACCTAGATGTCACAGAGATGAATGTGAAGCCTGGTGTGAAAGTGTGTAATGAGAGATGGTTGGTGGAATGGCAAACATCAACCCATAAACTATTCATTTGGTGTTCCCAATGGTCTATATGTGATACTGCAAGAGAGAGAGGAGTAAATACGAATGGAATGGATATTGAAAAATGAGGGGAAGAGTCACAGAGATTTCAAATATGAGAAGTCTAGAGTAGAACAATTTATTGAAGAAGACCAAGGTGATGCTGTATATCTACTTCCCAAGTTCTATTGTGAAATGAACCCAATTGAGTGTGTGTGGGCTCAAGCTAAGTGTCATGCATGAGCTTACTGTAAGTATATTCTACCTGCTCTTCGAAACAACATTGTTCCGGCTTTGTAATCTGCTGCAATGGAAAACATAAAAAATCACTTTAGGAAAGTAAGACACTACATGTATGCAAATTTAGAAAAAGTTCCTGCATGCTCAGAGCTCGAAAAGACAGTAAAAAAATTATAAAAAATTTATCAAGTCACACAGAAGAATTTCCAAACTGCAATAATGTTACTTTTGTTCTTTCTCAAGTTAAAAAAAAATTTTTCATTTTTGTCTGACAGATTTATAGTACTATACTTATGTCCTATGAATAGGAATTAAGAAAATGATCCGATATTTTTTGAAAATGTACATACAGTTTTACTAAATCTTCTAAATATGAACAAATATATAAATAATTATTAAAAAAAAAAAAAAAAAAAAAACCCATTAAAATTTTGAACTGACAGATCTATTAGATATTCTTTTAGTTCTAAAATAATACGTATAACTAATGGTTATAATTAATTTTCAGGTACTACATACAAGGAATTACTTTCAATTGTTATATTGACAATTCTTATAACCATGGCAACTCACAAATAAGTATAGGTTTGAGGGATGTAGATGGATGACTAACTCATGAGAACTCAAATAATTTATCCCAGAAGTTAACTTGAAAATATGTAAATGCATTTTTCTGTACTCTCCATATATCAAACAGTAAAAATAAACTTATGAATGACCCAACACTGATAATGTAGTGTAGAAATTATGTTGTGCAGTAAAACTATAATATGGTTCTCACCACAAGAGTCCTTATGCATATAAGATCAATCTATAATTTTTCGGTAGAAGATTACTATTTGGGCTAAGAAGTCAACTTGGAACACTTCCAATGCTCATTTACTGAAGTGGAGCAAAGCCTCACACTAATCCCTACACAACACATTACACTAACTGAGCATGTTTGTTACTACAGGAAGCAAGAGGTGATGGAAGAACCACCCATAGGGTGAGTTCTCCCATTGTTATTATTATTATTTTTATTATATTTATTATTATTATTATTATTATTATTATTATTATTACTACTATTGTCATCAAATTGTCTGCAGTCATAATACACTTTGAGGTGAAATAGGAGATCATTATGATATGGGAGGGGGTGAAAATAGATTATGAACTTATTGTCTTGATGAAGTAAACAGTTACTAAACAGGAAAAGTTTGTGGAGCAATGAAATTTAACCAACATCTCCTAATTGGAACTGTTTGAATATGTGCAGACTAAGGACAACAGGACAGATCTGGCAGAGATCCAGTGACTTTCTAGGAACAGCTCCAGATGTTGACAGGCGTCCTCCAGGTTGCTCTCTGAGATGACCAGGTCATATTGATGCTGCATGTGGATATGCACACACACACACACACACACACACACACACACACACACACACACACACACACACACACACACACACACACACACACACACACACACACACACACACACACACACACACACACACACACACGGAAGTATTTCCTGTAGCCTGGTCAGGCAATTGTTTGGTGGGTGTGGTCTAGGACTATGACCACACCACTTTAATTACACAGAACCCTAAATAAGCTGAGTGTGCAATTATTTATTGTGGAGGATAATTACTGCATTCTTAAACACACACTCTAAATAACTGTGTATGTATATATGTAGATGTGTGTCTGCTTTATAAATCATTTTTCCGCTTGAGACCATGATGACTTCATAGATGCTGCCAGAGAAGGCGGGATCATCTTGGAGAGCTGCAGAGGGACAATCCCCACTATTGACACTGTTAGTGGAATTCCCTCCACCCACAGACACACTTACACCCTGACAGGTCCTGACATTGTTATCCTGTTTTAGTCCTTTATGGTCTCCTGAATCTGAACATGTATTATGACACCCAATCATCATATTTCAGTATTTCACGCATGCAACCACATGTGCGCATATAGAGGACAGGGCCGAGGGACTGATTTGGGCCTTGACTGCACTCTATAGCACTGCATATAGAGCACACAGCCAGTGGCCCATAATGTGTGCATATAGAGGAAAGGGCCGAGGGACTGACTTGGGCCTTGACCCCAATCTATAGCACTGCATATAGAGCACACACACAGCCAGTGGCCCATCATGTGTGCATATAGAGTGTATGGGGGAGGAAGATCAACTTCCGTGGAGCATAGCACTAACACCGCTAGTGCTAAACAGGTTTACTTATCTGCAGCCAGGATTAGGTTGCAGATGGATGATGAGAGGAGGGATGAGATGGCTGTAGGTGTGTCTGAGCATATTGATGTTGAGGTGTTGCTAGGCCATGACATCCTCAATTCAAGAAGCAAGTTAGGAAAGCCCTGGATATGAAGACCCTGGAGGTACATCTGACCCTGCTTGCCCCCGAGACAATCCCCCAGAGCAGCATGGTGACCACAAGATCTCAGCAGAAGGCCCAGGACCAGTTGGAGAAGACTGAGCAACTCCGATAGGAACTGGACAGACAACTAGTTCACACAGACCACTAGTTCACACAGACCACTAGTTCACACAGACCACTAGTTCACACAGACCACTAATTCACATGCTCATGGAAGATTGTCTTGGAGACAGAGCAGGAGAGGAAGGAGTGAGTCCAAGGGAGGAACCAAATCCATCTTCCCCAGACAAAGCAAGGACTCCTCCCTCAATTGAGCCACAACACAGAGTCTCAGCAGAACACGACTCACCACTCCTGGCTGGTCAAGAGGTCGAGACAAAACTTAACTTCGAGGCCTTCTCTCCAGAAGAGCTCAGGTCAGCTCAGCAACCAGACCTAACGCTGGAGAAGGTGAGGGAAAGTGTAAACAAAGTTAATAGCCCATACTTTTGAAACAAAGGTTTATTAATGAGGCAACCTTATCACATGAGAGGAAAGAGTTTAATTCTAATTCCCCAATGTGCATGAATGAAAGTACTACAATTAGCACATTCCTCATTAGGGCTAGCCATTTTGGGATTGAGAGGATATTGAACACTGTCAGGTGTAGATGGACTGGCCTGGAGTAGCTAAAGATGTGAGGTTACTGTGTAACTCCTGCCCTGCATGCCAGAAGGCAAAGCCAGCTAGCGTGGTTAAGTGACAACTTCATCCCCTCCCCATAATGAGCCAACATTTTGAAAGAATTGCAATGGACATTTTCAGCCAAAGAAAAGAACTTTCAGTGGGAATAAGTATGTGCCTGTGGCAATGGATTATGCCACAAAGTGGCCAGAGGCTTCTGCTCTGAAGAATGCCACAGCTGAGTCAGTCAGTGGTTGAGTGTTGGGTTGACCTATCCTCGAGAGTTGGTATACCTTCAGAATTGTTAACTGATAATGGGCCCAACTTTACTTCTAAGGTAGTCAGACAATGTTGCCAAACCACAGGAATCAGACAAATCAGAACCTTCCCTTACCATCCACAAACAGATGGACTGGTGGAACGTTATAATTCTACTCTCAAACATCTACTACGGAAACACACACAAAACACCTCAACTACCATTCATCCTGTGGGCATACCGTGGGGGCAGCACACAAGACCACAGGGTATTCCCCCTATCATTTTTACTGTATGGGAACGAAAAGGAAAATGCCTATTAACCAATTGGTTAAGTATTGGAAGGGCAAGGCAGTACAGTGTGAGGTGGATGTTGAAGAGTATATTCAAATCTTCAGGGCAAATGTTGAAATAGTAAGAGACATTGCAAGAGAGAATGAGGAAGAACAAAAAGGGCTCCAAAAGAAATATTACGACAGAAAGGCTACGGAAAGAAAATTTGGAGTTGGCGATTTTGTACTAGTCTTTAGGCCCACAGAACAGAACAAGCTGCAGAATGAGTGGCACAGTCCATTCATAATTACAAAGCAGATAACTGAAGTCACTTACCAGGTGGACACTGGGGAGAGGAGAGGACCTCTACACACGTACCACATAAATGCTATGCAATGCTGGACCTCTCCAGCACCAGCAGTGTTGCTCACTTTGGAAGAGAACCATGATGACCACCAATCCATTTTGGATCTGGAAGCCAAGCTAGGTAACCCTCTTTCTCTTCAACCCAGTTACATGTACCACCATTCTGGCCAAACCAGTAGGAGAATTTCTCTGAAACTTTGCATGATGATAGGTCTTGACCCAACTTAAAACATGGACTAAAAATTTCGGAAATAGGTTACCATGGTAACTAGAAATAGCCTAAATATGGTATTTGGCCTGAAAATCCCTTGGAGCTACAGATCTAAAACTTGGTAATCATATACAACTTCACTCTGGGAGTTACGTGGGCTGGGTCCCACCTGACCACACCTCTTCCTTTCTCTGTGTAAAGCTAAAATTGTCAAAAATGGTATTTCAACAAAAACATTTGAACCTAGGGATTTGACCCATGAACCCATATGTATTTGAAATCAATATAATCTGGGGAATGTTTTAAGTACATGTATATGACCACAGCCATTTCTGTTTCTATAGCAGGCCCAAAAAAGGCCCAAAATGATACTTTAGCTGGACAAGCCTTTGGAGCAAGACTTAATACATGGTATGCATACACAACTTGACTTTGGGAGTAATATGGGTAACATTGGTGTGTAAAGCGAAAAAGTGCCCAAAAAAAGAACTTCTAAAAAACAGTTGGATCAAAGGAGTTAAATCTACAAACACGCTTTAATATATATATTGGTTCATAAGTATGTGTGTCTAGGCATCACGGCTAAACACCTGGGTGAGCGTTATTTAACAAATGTGAGTATTGTAATGGGTGTGATTTTGCCATAGCCATGCCCACAGGATGTTACTTTGGCTAAAACAGTTAATCAGAGACCAATAAGGCCAAAAAATTGGCGTGTGGTCTCCAAGACCCAGGATAGCATTATTGACCACATGTGGGTATGGTTTGGTCATAGCCACACCCACTGGAAGTTGTTTTTTGTCTATTAAAAGTAAATCAAATGACCATCCAGACCAAAATTTGGAATGAAACTTCCAAGCAACTGGGTGAGCCTTACTAATCACAGGTGCATGTGTCAGTGGGTGTAGTTTGGTCATTGCCACACCCATAGGACATCATTATGCCTGCCAAAAACTCATTCATGGATTAATTAGGCTGAAATTGGGCATATGGAGTCCAAATAACCGGGTGAGCATAAGTAACTACATAGGGGCATAGCAATTTGTGTGATTTTTATTAGTCACACCCACAGGAAGTACTTCTGGCTACCAAAAGCTAATTAAAGGGCCAACCAGGTGAAAATTTGAGTGGCTTCTATAATATTTCATGTTGACATTGGCCGGGCAATGCTGGGTACCTGCTGTTAGTACATAGAGAGAGAGAGGGAGAGAGAGAGAGAGGGGGGAGGACAATGTTAACACTAAACCTTATTAAACACACTCAAAACAAACACCATTTCTAGATCTTGTGGTTTCATTCATATAACATCAGCCCATAAGTAGGCAAGCAAAGGGTTGGAGTCCGTGACATGGCCACAACCAGTGAGATACAGAGACATTCCCTATACCTTGACACATTGTGGAACAGGCAATACTATTGTATCTGATGGCTGTACCAGTGACATATGGTTGGACCAGAATCTGCAAACCACCACCTCTCAGGCTCTATTAGTGGCCAATCTGGATTTCGTACAGGGGGAGGGGGGCCCTGGAATTTCCCCCTCCCCCCAGCAAAATTTCCCCCCCCCAGAAAATTTTCCTCCCCCCCCCTCCCCCATAAAAAGTCCCTAACCCCAAGCAAAAGTTCTGATATCAACTAATTGTCTGACCCTTTACTTTAAAAAAATGCATTTATCCAATATTATGAATAATGAAAAAATAATTTTAAATTTTGTAGTCAAGATGATGGAAGAGTTTTTACTGGCGAAAAGGAAAAGTCGATGAGTAAACTATCAATATAAGGTACAGCAACAGAGATATGAAACTGAGATACACACTGGAGAGATTAACTGTGCCATGTATGGGGCTATCAACTTCTGACAATAATCTGGTCATCTGCAAGTTTCTTAATTGTAGATGTTATTTCTGGGCACTTATAGGTTACTTCTGGGCACTTATAGGTTACTTCTGGGCACTTATCAACTCCATTTTCCTTGAGCAATTTCAGCTCTTTCTCTATACTGTCAAGTATCAGAGGTAGCCTGCTCAAGTCAGCTGCTTGCCTCTGCATGGAGTTCAGCTTTGTTAGTGCCTTTGACAATAGAAACTATGCTTGCAACACCACAAAAGGAGCTAAGGACTAATGCAAGACCAAAGGCTTCTACATCTCCAGTTGTGTCATAAAGATGGTGCAAAGTGGTAATCAAAGCCAGCAACTCCTTACTGAATAACCAAATAGCCAAACAAGCAGTGTTCATGAGATAGCCGCCTGGTATCACTGGGCTTATCATTTTCAGCTCTGGTAATTGAGTGCTGACTGAATTGGTTTGAGAGCTTCAGCTAGTACTGGTACTTATATGCCACTATGAGAAGATATACTTATTGAGGACTGAAACGGCACACTTAAAGAAGTCAGGAATATACATGCATTGTTGCATGCATGTGTACTCACTTATCTGAACTTTTCACATCCTATAGGACATAAAGGAGGTCAGATACTGTAACTGAGGGATACACTCTATTTATTTGGGTTTCATGCTACAGAACTGCTATGACATATGGCTCATCAGAAGCATGCACATTCCCCCCCCCCCAAGAAAAAATCCTGTATGAAACCCTGCCAATGGTCACCACCAGGAGTAACTTGTACAGATGTCAGTGCAATATGCATCAGTCTGGCATTCCAGTGAGGCCAGCTAAGGCTGAGGCTGAGGCCCTGATGGTCTCAACTGCCCAATCCTTAACAGAGTCAGGGACACCTGTGGTCATTGTGGGTGCAGACACACATCCCTGGTCATGGTTGTTTGAGCCACCTGCATTAAGAGTTTGTCAGTGTACTGACTTATCTCCATGCTGGTGGCCCAGACAACAATGGACATGTATGTGAGTGGATGTGCTGTGTCAGCAGAACCACACAGCTCTGCACAGGGCAATCAGGGCCAGTATAGACAGCACTGGGGAGTGCAGCACATGTGATGGGCCCCCACACTACAGCTGGTGGCGGCAGTGTGGCTGCCCTGTGCCCCCAGGGCAAGTGCAAGTCATCCCACCTGCCCCGTAATGATAACAATCTATAAAACTTAAGTTCATTTGATTTGACTTGAGCCCCAGGAAAATTGTAATAACTTTTCAAATATTCAAAGGATTTCCAGATTTCAAGAACCAACAGACTGATGATGCTCCAGACGTTTTTTTTTGGTTCTATTCCTGAAGAAGTTGACAATTTTATGCCAAACTTAGCTGTATGTCCCATAAGCACCCACCCTGCGTTAATGGACTAAATAGAATGCAGATGCAATTTTTCCATTTTTAGGGTAAGCTATCAATTAAAAGGGAAGGGGAAGTGAAGTCTTGTGGTAAGCTCTCAATTTAAAGGGAAGGGGAAAGTGAAGTCTTGTGGTAAGCTCTCAATTTAAAGGGAAGAAAGAAGTGAAGTCTTGTGGTTAGCTCTCAAGCATGGATTCTACTCAGTTTAGACTGGACTTTGAGTTGCAGGAGAACCATGGATTCCCTCCATTTGCCTCTCTGTGCAAGAGAGGTCTGCAAGTAAAATCTGCTATTCATGTCAATCTTCTTGGCAGAGTCAAGTGCTAACTTTAAGAATTTTTTCAGGGAGAGCAAGAAAAGAAAGGCATTAACTATGCAGTTAGCACTTTGTTCTAATGACATAAAGATTTATTGTGGATGGAGGGTAACTTTTAAAGCTACTCAGTCATATATAAATCTCATAATAAGTTATAATTATCATTTCTGTGTATATTCAATATTAGTTTTATTTTATTCTTATGATTCTGATGAATTGATAAAAATTGTGCAAATAAAAATGACGATTATCAAAGAAACAAGGAACACAATATGCATGCATATTTATATTGTTCTAATTATAATGTTGATTCATGTTTGGGGAAGTCATGGTAAGTGTCATTGTACTGTGTGCACACGGCTCCCCATGTTGAAGATAAGTAGTTCTTGATGTGACTCATTTTCACATAATTGAGGTGTACTCAACTCTGTATCACAAAGATATGCCCCATGTTTGCTTTGTCGAGGTGTTCAACCTGAAATTTTAAGAAGATAGTTTTCAATGTTGCCCTTTTTCATCAAGTGGGACTGATCTCTGTATTGAAGGAAGATAGTTCGCGAAATGTGTTCATCTTCACAGTATTGAACGATTTAAATATCCCTATATTGAAGAAATCGTTTTAAAAAAAGAGGATGTAATGCACAAGCATTGCAAGGGTTTGATGATGAGGAGGAGGGAGGGAGGGGGGTGGGTTTTCCAGGCATAATTTACTGGCCAGGAGAAAAAAATCTTTGGATATGTTTAATGGGACAGGATATTTTCACTCATTTTGACACTACTGAAAATATAGATATTTATGTCATTCCATTCGTGATGCAATTTTGAAAAATTAACATGAAACCTGAAGTACAATTTAAACAACTCTATGATAGACTGACATTTCCTCATCATGAAGTTCACAAAATGAAATTTGCATTCCTGAACAATCGTTTTAATCAAGCTGGGAATTTCTTTCATAAAATCATCAGGAGGGATTGGAGTAAACTTTACAAACAGGATTGGACACCTACTTCTCCATCACATGATATATATTTCCAGTTTATGTTCATGTACTGCAACATGTGTATTCTTATTCCCCCAGGTGATGTGTTCCCCTCTACTGGCAATGTATGTGTGTGTCTAATAACAAAGGGAAATAGATTGACAATACTAAAAACAACAACACATATTACATCTGCGACATTGTCAAGATTAATGCTATCACAAAAATGTCTCTATGGCAGAAAAGTAAAAGAAATACATTTAGCTGATTTTCTGTCCTAGAATTCCTCCTAGGTGACCATATGAACCCAATGAAGAATATTGCCAGCTCTACTGAGGCTGAGGTTACTGGAAGCAGCAAGAGTTCCTTCAGGATCAGTGTAACATTGGCTTAGTATCCCTTTCAACCTGTCTTACATATATTTAGTGCACTTTTTTTTTGTTGCACCATTTATCTAATATTTTGTTTCTCATGTCTCTAGGAAGGATCTGGTTGCAGTCCAGCATAAATCTCATTGCATTGGAATGTAATTACCTCAATTAAAACAACAACAACAACAAAAATTACAAGCACTTTAATTTAAAGTGTGTTCAGAATGCAAGCAGATTAAAATGCAGCCACCACAAGAGTTCATTAAACAACCAGCAGTCTCTGTTTTTTTTTGTTTTGTTTTGTTTTTTTTTTTTGTATAGCTTTTTGTGGCATGTTTATATCTATGCTTACTAGTGTCCCTTTTCTGTAGCTTTGTAGTATGTTTCTGTGGCATGTTTCCTGGAAGAAATTTTTTTTTTTTTTTTTTTTTTTTTTTAATAATTGCTGTCTTCCACTGGACAGTATTGGTTTTCTCTTTACTTTGGCTAAAGGAGGGCTTTCTCTGGGTCCACTTTCTTGTATATAGCTTCTTCATGGCATTTTTATACCTACACTTGGCAATGCCCCAATTCCTGTAGCTTTTCTGTGGCACATTTCCATGGCAAATTTATATGCTAGGGTTCCTGTGCAGGAAGGCTCTCAACTCAGCAGTGTTTAGTTGTTATGGTACCATGGTTAAGTTCTGGGCTTACCTGAACCCATAAACCCCAGATGAGGACAGACAGGTCTTCTCTTTATGTAATATTCAGAGGAAAAAAAAAAAAGACTAATTCAGTGTTCCTGTTACAGACATGGAACTCTATTTATGTAAATAGATTATCCCAAGTATGCCAACTGGTATTATTCTGATTAAACTAAACATCCAAAAAGTATGACTAATCAATGTCCTAACACTCACATCTTACTATAATTCCCAATTTGTCTATCTGTTTGTCCATCTGTTAGTATGTTACCTCTCTGTTTGTATGTTCGAAATTAAAATCCTTTCCATCTTCTGGAAAGATCTACATGAAGCTTTCAGGGATTGATTAGGGAACCCCACTGCATGTCCTCGTGAAAATTTCATTCATATTGGATAGGTATGGGTGTATTTTTTTTGTCAATGGATGTGGTTTAGTGACATGGTACAAAAAATGACCAAGTTGAATAAAATTTGGTGTATTTAGAATTGTATCATTGTTTGAATGTGCTTAGTATGAATAATCCCTGCAAGAGGCCAGAGATTGACTGAAAAACTGTCAGTAGGGCATGTCTATTTTACTAGTAATAATAACTTAGTAATTAATTCTATGATGTTCTGCAGATTTCCATGACACTAAGTATCTACAGGAAGTGTAAGTTTATTAATAAACTCCAGTGTAATTATTGTGGAGGATATTAATCCCCAAACGAAACTGAAGGCTTGAAGATAATAATACAGACAAAATAAGAAACATGTTTATCTTAGATGCAATGGTAAACAATATTTAAAACACCATAAACAACATGGTGCTGTAGACACACGTGTATATGCACACACACACATGCATACACCCATTCACCCCAACTCTACCCCCACCCCATCCACACACATGTATTATCCTATCCTGTTAATATTGCTGCCATTAATAGGTACGCAAGCCCCTGTAAGGAACAGAAAATCTTGCTTATAGATTATCAAAACAGGACATAACTCCCTGGGGTCTGCAATTATGAGTGGCCAAACCACCTCTGCTCTTGTACATCCTATTGCATGCTTTGCACTGTGCAGCTCCTTTCTGTTCGCTCACAGCTTTCTTCCTCTCACACAAACGCTTGTGCCTCTTTTTATCCCCCTCCATGCAAAACTTCCTGCTGCACACTTTGCACAGCACTTTTCTAGCCACAATTGGTGTTTGTACTGCCTGATCGGCCAAATATTTATCCTCTCCCCCCCTGAACACTGTCTTCCAACTTGCCTTAGACCTCCTTGCTTCCATAAACAAATCACTCTCATAAGTCCTTCACATCTCTCCTAATACCATCCCTCCACCTTCTTCTTGGGGCACAGTGAGAACATGGTTTGGGAAACCATTCAAACAAAGTGACCTTAGGTGACCTATGATCTGCAATACATGCAAAGTGTCCCAGCCATTCCAACCTACGCTTCTTGATCTTATCGGCTGCAGTCTTACATATCCCCATCTTCTCCTGATCTCTGCCATGGTGATGTGATCAGACCACTTCTGCTAGTTAGAAATGCCCATGACAATCCATATATATATGTGGTGGCCTATGTTCACTTTCTTCAGATGTTTCCAGAGAGGGTTCCCACACTCTGTACCATGCTTAAGGACAGACAACACGCATGCTAGGTGGATTCTTTTCTTGGTGGTGGGGTTGAAATATTTGTCTAGGAAGACTACCTTCCTATAGCTTTAAAAATTTTGATCCATGGGCAATCCTCCTTTCTAAATCAGTATTCATCCTTCCAGAGACAGTGATCATAGAGCCAAGGTAAGGAAACTCCTTAACAGAGCAGATATCTCCTCCATCAACAGCAATAGGTTCCTTGTCAACATCCTCTAGTAGCCTGCCAGACACCATGTGCTTGGTCTCAAAGTATTCACTGTCTAGCCAAAGTCAGAGCACGTTGCTTGGTATTTCTTCACAGCCCTTACTGCACCAGATTTGGTTGATGCAAGTAGCACTCTGTAGTAGCCTCACAATGGATCTGAGTCCACACGCTTGTATCCCAGTAATCAAAGGATTGAAAAGAAGCTTTTATTGAAATGACAACTTGACAGCAACAGACATGCAGCAACAACTCAATTCTACTCCACCGAACAATGACAGTAGAACAAAAGGTCTTTGTACAAAAATGAATAAAAGAACTAGTTCATCATGAAACCACACTTATGAATAACATTAACATTAAATGAATAATAAGGATAATCAACAGTCACCACATACTCCATCATTAGCTTGACATTGGCATTTCTAGTGTACCTCCTGAAAAGCTTGTGGTAAAACTTAAACTTTAGTGAGATGTTTACAAACTTTGGCTTCCTCAACTCTGACGTGCAAGTGCTCCTTCACAAGGCAAGCAAATAGGTAGAAGAGGACTAGTGCCATGCAGAAGCTCTGCATCAAACCATTCCTCACATCAAACTGATCTAGCAAGCACCTACCCAGGTGGATCTCAGCCTTCATGCCTTCATAAAAAGAATGGATTAGCAAAACTATCTCATCAGTGACACCCAACTTATCTAGTGCTAGCGACATGGCCTTCCTTGGCACAAAGTCATAGGCCTTTTTCAAATTGATGAAGGTAAGGACATGGCAGTGTCCTCCCATGCCTTCTCTAAATTTCCCTGACAGTGAAGATCATGTTAGTGCAGTTACTTCCCTTTTTAAAGCCACACTGTGACTCATAAAGTTCATTTTCCACAACCTTCTTCAACCTCTCCTGGAGCACCTTAGCCACCTTTCCTACCACATACGGCAAAGATATCCCCCTCAAGCTAGCACACATGCTAAAATCACCCTTCTTAGGGTTGGGTACCAATATTGCATCATATCAGTTAGAGGGCTCCTTACACTTCCTCCACACACCCTTCACTATTTCCATCAGCAGCTCCAAGACCTATTTCCCTTCACAGGAAGACTCCATCATCTCAGGTGCAATACCGGACACCCCACCAGCCTTGCCATTCTTCAACACCCACACAGCACTCTCCATTTCCTCCTGTGTTGGTGGCTCAGCCATGTCTGCTCACATCTGTCTTGCCTGACCTTCACCTGCTCCTTCACATCAAACACACTTTCTAGGGTCAAAATCTGAAAGAAATGCCTCCTTCATCTCTGTTGTTGCATTTCAGGAGTGTCACATATACCCCCCAGCCACAAAGAGTGCATCCAATATCTCTCCACTATCACTCTCCCTACATGCATGCATGCATGCACACATGCAACTGCAGACAGACATGTTTTCATGCAATTAGATATATCTCATATACAGGCTCCTATCCACGTGTGTCACATGTGGAAATATTTCTTAGACTCAATGATTTCTTTTGGTGAAGTGCAAATAAAAGTGTAAAAATAATATAGTATTATACAGTGCATATCTTTAAACTTGAATGATAATTTGATGTTCATGGAACAAAACGCAGTAAAAAGATACTATTACTTTTTCACTTTCATTAGACATCAGGTATTATCCACACTGCCATAGTTCAGAATGCCATCATTAATTTGAGATGTGGCTTGCATCTGTTTGTTGATGTTAGAGGTGTTATCCCTTCTTCTCATGTAGCGACCATATTATTCCTCCACATATGCATGTGAATATGGCTTCTCTTCTCTCTCACGATAGTTATACCACAAAGTGGCCCTCAATAACACTGACAGAAAAATCAAGAACAGTACTGCATCCAAAAAAAAGTAGAAGAATCCACATTCCAAAAAAGGATATGAGCTGTCTTTTCCGTACTCCACTGCTGTGAAGGGGAAGATTAGGACAGCGCCAAATAAAATATAAGTCCCTCGTATAGCATAAAAGATTCCCAGCATTAGTCCCTTCATGGAATGAGGACATTGTGCAGAGATGAACTCTAAGATGGTGATATTCATGAAGGGATAAGCAATCCCTGAAAGGATGTTTGGGATGATAAGATAAAGAATAGGAAAATTTAGCGTTTTAGAGAAATTTTCATTGTCCCTGTACTCGGCGAGAAATATGCAGGTAGTTTTAATATGGTGGCTAGCAGCATGTGAGAGAGCACTCGTATAAAGCAAACTCATTACACACACATTAACAGTCAGGATGAGAACACTTGCACACAAGCGGTGCAGAATACGAGGAACCCACTTAAGCAAATGTGGATGTATGAAGAAGATGTATATAGGTATCACAGTGACAGTGACCATGTAGGTTAGGTTTCCTGACTGAAGAACAATCCAGTTTGCTGTGCATGTATTGCTCTTGATGGGTGTAGCTTCGCCCATGTGCAAGCCATAGAGAATAAATACAATAGTCCTGGTAACAGAGTAGAAAGAGCTTGGAGTTATGAAACATAACATTACAATAATGCGTAAGAATGTCTTCACATCCTCAACCACCTCTGTGGTGAAAGGTCCACCAAATTTTGTTTTGGCATAGTCCATTCTGCTGGGAATGATATCATCGCTGAATGTCAATGCACTTCTCTGAAGAGGCACTTTGTGCTTTGCAACAAACCGTAGCACCTTATATAATAACCCATAAGGGTTCCGGGTTCTAGGTTCACATTGGAACCACTGGCGCTTGTAAAAACTAAGTAATAACAACACACCACTCATAACTGCCAAAGTCATAATTAAAATACCAAAATGGTTGAATAAATTTTTGTTGCAGAGTTGCACTGATGCTACCACACGAGCTAACATCTCTCCCAGGTTTCTTGTCCATACAAACCAATGGAGAAATACACTGAGGTCTTCGCTTGGTGCCTCCAGGAACTGATCCAAACCAAACTGAACTGCATTGGATTGGAATCCTGAGAACCCAAGTAGCAATAACAAGGCACTTACAACCACAAAGAAGTAGAATACAATATGATCCCACTTTCCACTTGTGTCTTCTAATTTCCTTGTGTAAAGAGTAGCCACAATGAAGAGAAATATAAACCCCAAGGTGATCTTGATTCCACTGAAAAATAGGATCTTGTAGCGCCCAAACCATAAATCAGCAAGTAACCCTCCTAATGGATACAGCAACATTTGACCAAGTGAAACGGCCCCCAATATGCCTGCAGCGTGGTACACAGAAATCTTAAATGGATGAGTATCTTTTTGATTTGCTGCACTAGCAAAAGATAGTGACAGTCCATAGAGGAACCCAATGATTACATTCCACAGCAGAATTAGGAAAGCTCCTTTAGACCTTGGATTCTTAAAGCAACTGCACCTTGGGCACCTTGAACATCGTGGAGGAGACCTGAAGCGCCCTGAATGTGGGGATATGATGCATGCTGAAGTCACAGAAGTAACAATATGTGAATCATTTATCTCCTCAGGCCCACAGGAGTGGCTATCATTATTCAGAGACATTTCCACTACTCAAGTAAGTTCACTGAAATAAAAGACAGCATCCTGTATTTCTGTCAGTCTGTATCATTAAATGTAGTTGAGTGCTTTTAAAGACTACATGTAGCTAATTGGTTAGGTTTGACTCATTGTCATCTCTGTTATCATAACTCACTGAATACATTCAATTTGCTCTGAATGTGATATGTTTGCACTTTGTGATCATTGTCACAAATAAAAATTTGCTTTGGAATTCATGCAATAATGTTCACACATCAATCATGTTATGCAGTGACACTTGCTTGACCAGTTACCTATCACTATTGCATACACACTAGGATGGTGATATCTACAAAGGATTCTTATCGTAGCCTCACATGGGTAGTTTATAGAACCTTTACCAAATCATATCAATGAATTATCTTAGAACATGTTCAAACCGAAAGTACTGATTCATGTGAGAGAGATTTCTTTAGAGTGCAGAGTGAGTGCTTAACTGGTACACATAGAGAGCAATAGATTCCCAGAGTTAATTAAAACAAATATTACCTTTACTTAACAATTACCTAATAATTTTACTCTATTATTATTCCTGCATACCCCCCCCCCCATCCCATTCCTCCTTACAGGTGTGGATGAAATCTTTTGGTGTAGCAGTTATATCTTCTATTTTCCTCTTCAACTTCAACTTTGAAAACAAATATCCAAAGTCAAATATCTGAAAGATTATAATAATCTTATTGAATCATAGTGATTCTCTGTGCCCACCATTAAGTGTTGATAATTTAACATTTCTCTTTGTCCCACCCTTTTCAAAATCTTGGATCTGCACATCAAAAATTCAATTACAAATAAGTACCTTTGAAAAAACTAATATATCCTTTTGCTGAGCTGGCTGAGTAGGCAGAAAAGAAGAGATAGTTTTCTGCATGGTTAATCAAGGATAGAGAATTAGTTGCATACTCAATGAGGGAAAGAAAATTTGCTGCATAATTAGTAGAGGAAAGAAAACTCTTTGATAGTCAATTACAGATAGTATAGAAGAGAAAACTGCCTGTATAGTCTATAGAATAGAGAGAACTGGCTTCATATGAAGTAGAGAAGAAAGAACTGGCTGTGTAATTAGTAAAGTAATAAGTGTGTGGTGATGGGTGAGAAGGTTGGGAAAATAGGATGACTCATCAAATATATTCAGAGCTCTGCCAGATAAAACCATGGCATACTTTTTATGTATATAAGCTATTGGATATACAACTGAGCTCCCCCCTCCCCCCCCCCCCCCCCCCTCCCCCCCCCCAGGACCATGGTGTTTTTTGTTGTTCTTTTTTGAGTTTATCTTAGGTCCCCTACAGTTACAAACAGTTCAGGTCACTTAAATTTATTTTCAAATATTTACTTGACCTTAAATTGTATGAATAGTTATCTTAGTGGTTTTGTGGATAAAGAGTTAAATGAAAGAACAAAAAAAAAAAAAAAAAAAAAAAAATAGAATAAATATTTTCATTCAAAAAATTAGCAAAAAGATCCTACCATGTGAATATCATCTCAGCTCCCCAGGACTTTCTCTATTTGCAATCCTTCACCATAATCGATTAGTACTTCTCTTTCTATGGTTCTGTAACCTAGTATTCATGACCTTTTCTCAGAATCAATCACCCAGAATGGAATAACAACTGGCAACTGTAGCAGCAATCGCAGGAGGCTGAGTCTTGCATATTGTAGTGGGTAATCATATTTGAGGACCCAAGCATTTTAACATAAAAATTTGATAAAATCGGCAAAGTCATTAAGGAGGAAATGGCAACATGTACCTGGACAATGTTATTATTTTTATTAATACTATTACATAAAGTCTCAGATTCTCATTGCTTAATCTTGCTTCTATAATTGTGATTGACTGAGTGAGCATGATCTAAAAATCAAACTGATCAATGTCCTATACACAGCTATATACAAGCAACCCATTTGTTTGAGTAGTCACATAATAATGCCTTATGATCTAATTGTATGATGTTTTGTAGATTTCCAGATACTAAAGATATACCGTGAAGTGAGAGTTGATAAAACAAACCACAGCATCATCATTGTTGGGAATATTTACTCCCCAAAAAAAATAATTAACTTGAAGGCAATAATACAGACAAAATAAGCATGTTTATCTCTGATACAACAATAAAGCAATGTTTAAAACACCACCAACAACATGCCTCTGTATATTCTCATATGCATAAACATAAGCACAAACACACATGTATGATGCAGGTTCCTATCCTTGCTATTAGTATATGTTGTGTATGGCAATATTTCTGACCCACCCTGGCCTCTTTTGAAGTTAAAACAGAAGTAAAAAAATGATAATATAATATTATACAATACCAATCATTGAACATGCTGCCTAATCTGGTCTTACTGGAACTAGCTAAACAAAAGAAAGCAATGCAATTATTTCTTCACTTTCAATAGTCATCAGATCTCATCCATACTGCCATAAGTGGGAATACCTTCATTAACCTGTGATGTGGCTTGCACCTGTTTGTTGATAATAGAGGTGCTAGCTCTATTTGTGACATAGTACCTGTAATATTCCTCCACATATGCATGTGAGTATGGCTTCTCTTCTCTCTCACGATATTTGTTCCACAAGATAACCCTCGATACCACTTCAGGAAAACCAAGGACAGCACTGCATTTAAGAAAAGTAAAAGAATCCAAATTCCCAAAAAGGATATGATCTGTCTTTTCCAATCACCATGGCACTGAAGTGGAAGATCAGGAGAGTACCAAATCAGATGAACACACCCTGTATAGCATAAAACATAAAACATTCCCAGAATAAGTCCCTTCATGGAGTGAGGACATGTGCAGAGGTAAACTCCAAGATGTTGATATCCATGATGGGAAAAGCGATCCCTGAAAGGACATTCTGAAGAATAAGATAAAGAAAAGGAAAGAAGTTCAGCATTTCAGAGAACTCTTTACTGTCCCTGTATTCAGTGAGGAAATGCATGTGGTTTTAATATGACTGCTAGAAGCAAAAGAGAGAGTTAGGGAGCAGTCATCAAATGGGGTTTTAATTCCCTGGGAGTCTGCACTTGTGAGTGGCTTAAACATTTCATGTCTTGTAGCACTTATTGCTAGTTTGGAAGTGGGCAGCTCCTTTTTCTTATCCCACAGCTTTCTTCCTGCCACTTTTTGTTAACCCTTTTGTGAATCTTTCTGGAGCACACTTTGCACACCACTACTCTAGCCGCCACTGGTGTTTGCACTGCCTGACCTGCCAAGTATTTATCCATCCCCTCTCTGAAAACTGTCTTACAACCTGCCCTAGACCTCATTGCTTCCTCTAACCGATCACTGTTGTTTATCTTTATGTCCTTCAAATATTTCCTAATAACATCCCTGCACTTTCTCCTTGGGCCACATTGAGAACATGGTTGGGGTAACCATAAAAACAAATCAGGATTTGATGATCCATAATATTCAATATGTGCAAGGTGTCACAGCCACTCCAATTTCCATTTCTTAATCTTCTTAGCTGCACTCTCTACAGAGAAAGATGTGTCAATGACAACATCTTTACTTACATCACAGAGGCTGATGGAGGGATTGGCGATAGGGGCAATTGCCACACCACCCTTTTCTCTATGCATGTGTGGATGAAATTTTTCAGTATAGCAGTTATATCTTCTATTTTCCTATTTAACCTTGAAAAAAATATCTAGAGTCAAACTTCTGAAAGACTATAACCTATCAAATCGTAGTGCTCCTAACGATCCTCGTACCTCCCATTAAGTGTTAATACTTTAACACTTCAATTTGCTCTTTTCGAAATCTTGGATCTGCACATCAACAACTCAATTATGAATTAGCACCTTTGAAAGAACTGATACAGAGCTGAACTGCCTGCATAATAAAAAAAAGAAGAGAAAATTGGCTGCATGGTTAGCGAAGGAGATAGAACTAGCTGCACAGTCAATGGAGGAGAGAAAACTTGCTTTATACTCTGTAGAATAGAGAGAACAGCTGCATATTCAGTGGAGGAAAGAGAGCTGGCTGTATAATTAGTAAAGTAAGAGCTGTGTGGTGATGGGTGGAAGGTTGAGAAAATAGGATGACTCGAAATCAAATACAATTCAGTAGCTCTGCAAAAACAAATCATAGCAAATCTTTTTATGGATATAACTTTTTTTTTTACTTCTAAAAAAAAAACTTAGCCCTACTCGCCTGTAGTTACAAACTGTTCAATTTGCTTGACTTTCATATCAAAGATTTAGTTAAACTTGAATTATATGAATAATTATCTGTCCCAGTGGTTTGGTCTTTTTGTGGGGGGAGGGGGGGTCATTAAGGAGGAGATGAAGACAAGTATACGGACACTGTTTTATTTTATTAATAATATTACAGAATATTTCAGGATTTTATTGTTGAATCCCACTGGTATTATTCTGATTAACTGAGCATGATCCAAAAATCAAACTGATCAATGTGGTATATATAGCTATGTACAAGCAACCGACTATTTTAAACAGCCACATAATAATACCTTATGATCTAATTTTATGTTTTATAGATCTCCATGACATTAAGGATCTACAGTAAAGTGAGAGTTGATTGATCAAACCACCGCGTCACTATTGTTGGGAATATTTACTCCCAAACAAAACTAATTGACCTGAAGGCAATAATACAGACCAAATAAGAAACATGTTTATCCTGGATACAACAATAAAGCAACATTTAAAACACCACCAACAACATGGCTATGTATACTCTCATATGCATATATATAAGCACAAACACACATGTATCATCCAGGCTCCTACCATTGCTATAGTGCATGTTGTGTATGTTAATATTTTTTACCCACTCGTGGCCTCTGGTTAAGTGCCAACAGAAGTAAAAAATAATACTATATACTATACAGTGACAATCTTTGAACATCTAACCTAATCTGGTGTTACTGGAACTAGCTAAACGAAGGAAAACAATACAATTATTTCTTCATTTTCAATTGTCTTCAGATCTCATCCATACTGCCATAGGTGGGAATACCATCATTAATCTGAGGTGTGGCTTGCACCCATTTGTTGATAATAGAGTTGCTACTTGTTACATAGTGCCTGTAATATTCCTCCACATATGCAAATGAAAATGTGCCTTCTCTTGTCTCTCACGATATTTATACCACAAGGTGGCCCTCAATACAATTGCCAGGAAAACTACAGACAGCACTGCATTTATGAAAAGGTAAAAGAATCCACATTTAATTAAGGATATTATCTGCCTCTTTCAAACACCACTGCTGTGAAGGGGAAGATCAGGGCAGGGCCAAATAAAATGAACACACCCCATATGGCATAAAACAATCCCAGCATAAGTCCCTTCATGGAGTGAGGACATTGTTCAGAGATAAACTCCAGGATGATGATATTCATGAAGGGATAAGTGATTCCAGCAGGACATTTGTGATGATGAGATAAAGAAAAGTAAAGTTTAGCATTTCGGAGTACTCTTTATTGTCCCTGTATTAAGCAAGAAAAATGCATGTGGTTTTAATATGACAACTAGAAGCATGAGAGAGAGCTATGAAATGGTTATCACTGGATAAAAATTAAAATTTCCTGCTACAAAACATGTATGTGAAAGGTGGATGGGGGACCACCTGTACTCTAGATTTCCTTAGTAATGGATAGTTGAAATTTCATGCAAACTATCAGGTAGAGGATAGGGTGGGGTCCCGGGTACCTAAAATTTTAATAATATTTGACATTTCCTTTAGTGCTGGATTTTTGACATTTCAGGCAAACTATTAGGTAGAGGATAGGGCGGGGTCCCGGGTACCTAAAATTTGAATGACATTTGACATTTTCTTTAGTGCTGGATTGTTGACATTTCAGGCAAACTATCAGGTAGAGGATAGGGTGGGGTCCCAGATACCTAAAATTTGAATGATATTTGACATTTCCTTTAGTGGTGGATTGTTGACATTTCAGGCAAACTATCAGGTAGAGGATAGGGCGGGGTCCCGGGTAACTAAAATTTCAATAATATTTGACATGTCCTAAAACAGGATTTATCATCTTTCATGCATCCGAAATTCTGATGACATTTGACATTTCCTTTAGTACTGGATTGTTGAAATTTCATGTAAACTATCAGGTAGAAGATAGGGTAACGTCCTGGGTACCTAAAATGTCAATAACATTGGACATGTTCTACAACAGGATTCATCACGTTATATACCTCCGAAAGTTCTAAGACATTTGACATTTGACATTTCTGGTATATTTGCAGATGAAACATTTCACCTATCCACAGAGATTCTGGACATGTCCTACATATTGGAGATGTTAACTTTTATGTTACTGTCATACATAAGAAATGTTACATGCTGTGTACCCAGCGTGCACCGATGCAGTTAAACTATCACTGTGGAAAGAAAGAGATTTTAATGCCAGTAAAAGTGACTTTTAAATGAATTATAACAATAACATTCACTAGTATAACATGGAGAATTTAAAAAAAAAATGCTTTATCACATATTTAATGCAAGATATAATGCAAGCAGTGGGGTTCATCTTACAGTTTATTAAGTGTAATTGTTACACACTTTTTCAGAATCAGATGAATCAATATTCAATGTTGGTTTGATTGCTTGATCATCATGATTTTACATCCATGTCAGAATGCCATTAAGTCAAAGGGTCACAGTAGAGTTCTTGGCTTGAATGCAGGGTTTTCTTTCATGATTTTCAATATTCTATTCAAGGTAGAAAGAAGATCTCCAACTTGGGCGGTGCGGAACCAACTCATCCCTTTCCGCTACTTCCTCAGACATCATCATAGGTGTAGCTTGTTTTAAATACTTGGTTCCTTCACCTTGACCTCTGTACGCATTTCACACAGCTGCATATCATAAATAATGATAAAATAATGCCTTATACAAACATTTTTTTGGAAAGTTTGTTCCAATATTCATGAAGAAAATTTAGTTTTTAAAATTTACTTACTGTGGGGATGTAACTCATCAAGACGTCACAAGGGGGACAACAGCTCTAGCTACTCACTGAATGATATATGCTACTTGAACAAACTTCAAAAATTCCTCAAGTCAGGAGGCAAGATTTTGATGGTAAATACAGGAGTCGTAACAGTTTATTAGCATGTAGTGAGATAGCAACTGGAGAAGAGCTAAGGAGTAGCAAATCTAAAGGAATAAATGAAAAGCACAAACACACGCATGCACGCATGCATGCACTCACGCACGCACACACGCATGCAAGCATGCACGCATGCACACACACACACACACACACACACACACACACACACACACACACACACACACACACACACACACACACACACACACACACACACACACACACACACACACACACACACACACACACACACACACATATGCAGGTTCCTATCTTTGCTATAGTATATGTTGTGTATGGTAATATTTCTGACCCATTCATGGCCTCCAGTGAAGTTTTAACAGAAGTTAAAAAATGATAATATAATATTGTACAATACCAATTATTAAACATGTAACTTATTCTGGTGTTACTTGAACTAGCTAAACAGAGTAAGGCAATACAATTATTTCTTTGCTTTCAATAGTCATCAGACCTCATCCATACTGCTATAGGTAGGAATATCATCATTAAACTGAGGTGTGGCTTGCTCCCATTTGTTGATAATAGAGGTGCTAGTAGTTCTTGTGACATAGTGCCTTTAATATTCCTCCAAATATACATGTGAATATGGCTTCTCTTTTCTCTCATGATATTTGTACCTCAAAGTAGCCCTCAATAATACTGCCTGGAAAACCATGGACAGCATTTCCTTTAGGAAAAAGTAAAAGGACCCACATTTTAAAAAGGATATGATCTGTCTTTTCCAAGCACCTTAGCACTGAAGGGGAAGATCAGGATAGTGCCACATAAAATGAACCCGTCCGATATGTCATAAAATGTTCCCACCGTAAAGTCCCTTCATGGATTGAGGACATTGTGCAGAGATAAATTCCAAGGTAGTATGTATTCATGAAAGCATAAGAGATCCCGAAGAGGACATTCTGGATGATAAGATAAAGAAAAGGAAAGTTTAGTGTTCCAGAAAACTCTATAGTGTCCTTGTATTCAGTGAGGAAAATGTATGTGATTTTAATATGACCGCTAGAAGCATGAGGGAGAGAGAGCTGAAGAGGTCATCATATTGGGTTTTAACTCCCTGGGATTCTGAAATTGTGAATGGCTAAACCACTTCATGTCCTGTAGCACTTTCCTATTTGACACGGGGCAGCTCCTTTCTGTTTGCTCACAACTTTCTTTTTGTTACTTTTAGTCACCCTCCTTGAGAAATTCCTGAAAGTATGAAACTTCATGGTGCACACTACACACACCACTTCTCTAGCTGCTACTGGTGTTTGTACTGCCTGACCTGCCAAGTATTATCCTTCCCTTTTCTGAAAACTGTCCTCCAACCTGTCCTATACCTCATTGCTACCGCTAATCAATTACTCTCGTTTACCTCTCTATCCTTTAAATCTTTCCTAATAACATCCCTCCACTTTCTCCTAGGGCCACAGTGAGAACATGGTTGGGGTAAGCATCCAAAGAAAGTAGGATTTGGTGAGCTGTAATATACGATATGTGCAAGGTGGCACAGCCACTCCAATCTTCACTTCTTAATCTTCTCAGCTGCAGTCTCTACATCTCCCCATCTCCTCCTGATCTCTGCCATGGTGATGCGATCAGACCAATGCTGCTTGTTAGATATGCCCATGACAATCCGTATGCATATGCTGTGGTATGTGTTAACTTCAGATGTTTCCTGAGAGGGTTCCAACATTCTGTGGCATAAATTAGGACAGACAACACACATGATTGGTAGATTTTTATCTTGGTGGTGAAGGTGAAGTCTTGGTCCAGGAAGACTGCCTTCCTATAGCTTCAAAAACTCTTGATGAATCGGCTATCTTCCTTTCCACATCAGTATAGAGCCAACAGAGCAGTTTTTCTCCATCAACAGCAAAAGGTTCCCTGTCACCACCCTCCACTAGCCTGCCAGACACCATATGCTTGGTTTTGCTTTTTATTGATTCTCCATCCAAAGTCAAAGCATGTTGCCTGGTATTCCTTCACAAGCATTTCTGCACAAGATCTTGTTGATGTAAGCAGTGCTATATCATCAGCCAATGGACATTCCAGTGTTAGCTTGACATTAACATTCCTGGTGTAGCTCCTGAACAGCTTGCGTTTATACTTTAACTTCAGTGAAGTGCCTATACCTATTGCTCTTTTGATTCTGGCCTGCTAGAATGACATCACAAGGCAGGTAAATAATGTTGAAGAGGACTGCTGATATGCAGCAGCCCTGCCTCAAACCATTCCTCACATCAAACTGCTCTGGTAAGCACCCACCCAGGTGGAACTGCACATTCATGCCCTTATAAAAAGAAAGATAAACTGAATTATCTCATCAGGGATACCCTATCTCTCCAGTGCTAACCACATAGCCTCCCTTGGCACAGAGTTATTGGCCTTCTTCAAATTGATGAAAGTAAAGGAGGACTTGGCAGTGTGCTCCCATGACTTGTTATCAGTCAAACTCTGTTAGTGCAGGTTCTTCCTTTCCTAAAACCACACTGTGACTAAGTAATTTATAAGTCTGCAACCTTCTGCAACCTCTCCTGGAGCATCCTAGCCACCACCTTTCCTACCACATCCAGAAGAGCTATCCCCTCCAGTTATCACACATGCTCAGATCACCCTTCTCAGGGATGGGTACCTACACTGTACCACACTAGTCTGAAGGATCCTTACACTTCCTCCATACATCCATCACAAGTTCCATAAGCAACTCCACTAACTATTTATGTTCAATAACTTCCCTGAGTTAATAAATCAAAATATTTTGACTCTACCTAACTGTCACCCAATATATTTTACTTTCCATTATTATTCCTGTCATGATTGTGGAAATAATTGATTTTTTACGGTATTTCCTTTGATTTTCCCTGCCTGATTCATAGTCAGTATTTCTATGCAGAGAAAGATGTGCCAATGACATCTTAGCTTATATCACAGAGGCTGATGGAGGGGGTGGCAATAGAGGTAATTGCCACCATCCACCCCCTTTTCTCCTGGTAGGTGTAGATGAAATGTTTTGGTGTAGCAGTTTTATCTTCTATTTTTCTATTCAACCTTGAAAGAAATAATCTAAAGTCAAACATCTGAAAGACTATAACCTATTAAATCATAATGACCCTCTTACCCTCACATTAAGTGTTAATATTTTAACATTTGATTTGTCCTTTTTAATACCTTGGATCTGCACATCAACAACTCAATTATAAATTAGCACCTTTAAAAGAACTAATATAAAGCTGAACTGCCCGCATAATCAGAAAAGAAGAAAAAATTGGCTGCATGGTTAGCGAAGGAGATAGAACTAGCTGCATTGTCAATGAAGGAAAGAAAATTGGCTGCATAGTCAGTAGAGGAGAGAAAACTGGCTGTATAATTAGTAAGTAAGTGTGTGTGGTGATGGATGAGAAGGATGGTAAAATAAGATTACAAAAAATTAAATATAATTTAGTACCTCTGAGAGACAAAATCATAGCATATCTGTTTGTTTGTTTGTTTGTTTTTTATTTTATAGATATAACTAGTTAGTTATACAACTAACAACACCAACAATAAAAAACAGCTTAGCCATAGTTTCCAAGAGTTAAAACCATTTAATTTTCTTTAATTTCTTATCACAGATTAAGTTATATTTAAATTGTATGAATAATTGTCTGTCCCAGTGGTTTGGTGAAAGGAGACTTAAACCAAAGTGCAAAAAAAAAAATTTTTTTTTTCAAAAACTTATCAAAAAGATCCTATCCATTGAAATCATCTCAGGTGGTGGCAGGGTCTAGCTCATTTTGGTGGGTAATCATATTCTATGGCCCAAGTATTCTACAATTCAAATTTGAAAAAAATCACCTAAGTTGTTAACGAGAAGATGAAGATAAGTATATGGCCACTGTTTTATTTTTATTAATACTATTACAGAAAGTTTCAGTTGTTATTGATGAATCTCACTGGTATTACTCTGATTAACTAAGCATGATAAAAAAATCAAGCTGATCAATGTCCTATATATTCCTACACACAACCCAATATTGCAACAGCTACATAATAATACATAATAATCTAATAGTATATATTTTTTGTAGATCTGACATTAAGAATCTAAAACAAAGTGTGAGTTAATCAAACAAAACACAGCTTAACTATTGTTGGGAATATTCATTCCCAAACGAAACTGAAGGCTTGAAGGGAATGATATAGACAAAATAAGAAACATGTTTATCTTTGATATGAAAATAAAGCAATGTTTACAACACCACCAACAACATGCCTCTATATGCCCTATACTCTCATGTGGATACACATAAGCACAAACGCACACATATATGCCGTGTGTGTGTGTGTGTGTGTATGTGTGTGTGTGTGTGTGTGTGTGTCTTTATGCTTCTGTGTATGCACATGAGAGTATATAGTATATAGAGCCATATTGTTGGTCCCAAATTTTCACCTGAAAATAACTTACTAAATCCTTCTTTACCAAGGCTGATTAGCAGTGTGATGAAATCAACTAAAAAAATTAAAAAAATAATAATAATAAAAAAAATAAATAAATAAGTAAAAAAAAATATATATATATATATATATATATATATATATATATATATTTCTAATAAAAAAAATAATAACAACTTGTTACTATCTTCCTTTCATTCACACAACTTCAACAAAACTTCGCTGCTTTAAGTGTAGTGGTTTAAATATTTCACTTAAATGTAACCACCAAAAAATAGTGTAAATAGTCATGGGGGGGTGGGGGGGGGGGGATTTTCAGACAATTTCATCAAGTCCTTCCAGAAAATTATTTAAGTGTCAACTAGCAAAGCAACAGTAGCCAACACTGACATCTCTAGATGTGGTACCCCATTGTTATACTTACATCCTAATTGAGGAGATGCAGGTGGAAATGTCCATAGTTGTTTTAATAGTAAACTTCAGTAAATAAAATGGTCTTGGAATTGAAGATTGAGAGAAAGAGAGTTTAATAAACTTAGCTACTCAATCAGTCTTCATTATGGCTAGTTGATCAGTTAGTGACTGATGAGTAAGATGAAGAGAGTTAAGCTAATGCTCTGAAATGTTACTAATGTAGGTAAGGGAAAGAAACCATTGTAGTAGACTAGTAGTGATAGTTCTAAGCCAGATTGCCAGTGTCTCAATCAGCCTGTATCATATACTATTATTCTCATGAAAATACTAGAAAGTTTAATGCCACGAAAAAGTTCAGCAGGCACATTCAGTGAGTGCAAACTGGTTTGCTCAATGTTGTTGGCTAACATTTTGTAAGAGTCTTATGTTTCTATCATGAAACTTCCCAATACAATGGCTAGTTAAGGATTTGGATAAACATCTCAAAGATGCTGTGAATAAATCTTGCATTTAAATCTCAGATAATATATGTAAGATTTACAATGGTGATGTGGACATGGAGGGACTTAATGTCCACTTCAAAATTTTACCAGATTTGATCATACAATATTGTCAAAAAGTTAAAATTCCTATCAAAAGGATCAATAACATTCATACCATCTATGACACCATGCCCATCACCAACGATTTATTGTCTGAAATTCATAGCATGTTTTGCTATTTTTAATGATTCTGGTCACCACTTCAACATCAGAGAGAACATTTTTAGCAATGCAAAGGGTAAAAATATACAGATCTCATTCATAACACAAAAAATTTGAACCAACTTCTTGTTCTGTACTACAATAATGCAATAACTAGTGCCTTGGATTTCTCAAAATTTTCTGTTGACTTATTAGACTCAAATGAGTGGAAGAGATGGTTTATTTACTTATGAGTATAAATTTTAAACATTTTTAACAGCATCTTAAACATGAAAGAATTAAATGATATATTGCATATGCAACCATTACATATAGCATAAATAATTTAAATCCAGTTCTGAATTGAACTTTTCTCTAAATAGTGATTTTTATCACAGAGGATATCCCATAGTTATGAAGATGAATGAACTTCAGCCAAAGTATGCATCAGAATGCCTCACTATTTCCTCAGTTTCCTCTAGAGACCTGATACTTGTGATGGAGAGACTTTGCGTGACTTACTCCAACCAGTTATCCAGATTTCCATCTCTATATATATATATGCTAACCTGAATTATTTGCTTTATTTTTAGTATACATTTAGTTATTTGCAACTACAAATATATTCACAGAAATAAGGTTATATTTGTGAGAGGGACAGATACAGGCCTAAAAAATATGAGGCCACACTATACTGCTGGCCATATTGCTGTCAGTGTGGTGAAGTACAAGAAAAAAAGAGTTTGAAAAAAGATAATATGGTAGTATATTGTGCCAATCTTTGAACATGTAACCTAATCTGGTGTTACAGGAACTAGCTAAACAGAGGATAATGACACTATTAGTTCTTTGCTTACAATAGTCATCAGATCTCATCTATAGTGCCATAAATGGGAATACCATCATTAGCCTGAGGCATGGCTTGCACCCATTTGTTGATATTGGAAGTGCTATCTCTTCTTGTGTCATAATGCCTGTAATATTCCTCCACACATGTATGTGAGTATGGCTTCTCTTCTCTCTCATGATATTTGTACCACAAGGTGGCCCTCAATACAACTGCCAGGAAAACCACGGACAGCACTGCATTTAAGAAAAAGTAAAAGAATCCACATTTTAAGAAAGGATATGATCTCTCCTTTTCAAACACCATAGTGGTGAAGGGGAAGATTAGGATAGTGCCAAATAAAATGAACACACCCCGTATGGCATAAAACATTCCCAGCATAAGTCCCTTCATGGAATGAGGACATTGTACAGAGATGAATTACAAGATGGTGATATTCATGAAGGGATAAGCAATCCCTGAAAGGATATTTGGGATTATGAGATAAAGAACAGGAAAGTTTAATGTTCCAGAAAGCTCTTAATTATTTCTGTATTCAGCGAGGAAGATGCATGTGGTTTCAATATGGTGGCTAGCAGCACAAGAGAGAGCAGTCGTGTAGAGAGCACTCATCACACACACACTGACAGTCAGGATGAGAACGCTTGCACATAAATGGTGAAGAATACTAGGAACCCACATTAGCAAATATAGATGTACGAGGAAGATGTAGAGAGATATCACTGTGACAGTGACCGTGTGGGTTAGGTTTCCAGACTGAAAAACAAGCCAGTTTGCTGTTCATTTGTAGCCATTGATGGGTGTATGTGTTCACCCATGTGCAAGCCATAGAGGACAAATATAATATTCCGGATAATGGAGTAGAAAGCGCTTGGAGTGATGAAACATAGCATCAAGATAATGCATAAAAATGTCTTCACATCCTCAACCACCTCCGTGGTGAAAGGTCCACCAAATCTCATTTTGGCATAATCCATTCTGTTGGGAATGATATCATCACTGAATGTGAATTCACTTCTCTGAAGAGGTACTTTTGTGCTTTACAACAAATCGCAGAACCTTGTATATCAGCCCATAAGGGTTCTGGGTTCTGGGTTCACAGTGGAACCACTTCCGTTTGTGAAGGGTAAGTAATAGCAACACACCACTCATAGCTGTGAAAATTAAAGGAAGAAATTTTAAAGGATTAATTAAATTCTTGTTGTAGAGTAGCGCTGATGCTGCCACACGAGCGAACATCTCACCCAAGTTTTTTGTCCATACAAACCAATGGAGAAATACACTGAGGTCTTCACTCGGTGCCTCCATGAACTGATCCAAACCAAACTGAACCGCATTGGATTGGAACCCTGAGAACCCAAGAAGCAACAACAACATTCCCACAACAAAAAAAAAAGATATTAACAATTTTATCACATTTTCCATCTTGGCCTTCTGGATGTTTTGTGTAGAGTGTAGCCACAACAAAGACAAATATAATGCCAAAGGTGATCATGATCCCACTTGAGATGATGATCTTGTAGTGTCCAAACCATAAATCAGCAAGTAGCCCTCCTAAGGGATAGAGCAGCATCTGACCAAGTGTAAAGTACCCTATAATTCCCAGGATCTGGTACTCAGTATACATAAATGGATCAAAATGACTTTGGAATTGAGCTCTAACTAAACTCAGTGATAGTCCATATATAAGTCCAATTATTATATTCCACAGCAGAATTAGGACACCTCCTTTAGACCATAGGTTCTTGAAGCAACTGTTCCTCGAACATTGTGGGAGACAGCTGCAGTTATTTGAATGTGGGGATGTGGTGTTAGCTGAAGTTATAGAGGTAACAAGATGCTGATCTGCAATCTCCTCAGTCTGACAGAAGTGGTTATTACGAACTAGAGACATCTTCCCTACTCAATTATGTTCACTGCTATCAAAAAAAAAGCGTACTGCATTTTTGTCAGTTTGTTTCATCTAGCGAAGTTAATTTTTTTTAAAGAGTACAGGTGCTTAAATGGTTGTGAAGGTTCTGATTCATTATCACATCATTTATCATAACTTACCCAATGCATCTGACTTACTCTAAAGGTGGTATGATAGTGATCGTTATCAGAAATAAAAATAGTTTTACTTTGGAAATGGCGTAAATGTGGACATTTCAATCATGTTATTCAGTACCAACTGTTTGAATATTTGCCTCTTTAGGCAGTCTATGAACCTTTACCAATCTACCTCAATATCTGAAGACATATTCTAACTGAAGCACTAGTTCATAGTACAACGCCACTATTGAAGATATTTCATTCCTTTTTTCAGGTAGTGTACACTTTTAGTTCTATAGCTTCATAAATCCAAACTACCTATACCCAAAGATGACCAATATATTTTGCTAGGAGCTTCATCCATAACTATTCTTATTCTGATTATGGCAATAATTGACATTCCATTGAGTGTTTTCTTTGCTCTTTCCTGTCTGGTTCATAATCTGTGTTCCTGTTCAGTGTAAGATTAGACCAGGTGAGCGCTATTAAACACACATGGGCATAGTAATGGGCACGGTTTTTTTCATAGCCACACCCATAAAAACTTATTTTGGCTGAAAGAAGTTAATTAGAGAACCATCAGGCAAATAATTGGCGTGTGGTCTCCAAGTACCCGAGAAAGCATTATTAACCACATATGGGTATTGTTTGGTCCTAGCCACACTCATGGGGCATCATGCCTGCCAAAAACTCACTTATGGACCAATCGGGCTGAAATTAAGAATATGAAGTCCAAGTAACTGGGTGAGCATAACTAACTAAGTGTGGGTGTGGCTATATGTGTGATTGGTATTAGCCCCACCCACAGGAAATTTTTTGGCTGCCAAAAGCTAATTAAAGAACCAACCAGGCCGAAATTTGAGAGGCTTCTACGTTTCATGTTGGCATTAGCCGGGCAACGCCAGGTTAATGTTGCTAGTATATATATATATATATATATATATACACACACCAAGGAGGATGTCTGCTAGTATATTTATTGCAATTGAAAATAAGATTAGTCCAGCCATTACACACAAGATAAATAGTCAGATAGATGGCCAAAAAATCCCTTCATGAAGACAAGCTATGAATGAAAAGAAAATCACCTCTAATGGAATCTATTGTACTGTACATATATGTGGCTAGAGGTCGGATAGGCCTTAGATTATTTATAAAATAATAGCCGTTTCTATTGACTCCTGAAATAACTCCCTCTATAGGTTTGCTGAGATGGTCCATTTCAAGATTACAAGGAGGAAGGAGGCATGAAATTATTTTACAGCAGGTGGCTTGAGACTAGGTACACCCAAGTTCACTGAATCCTTTTGTTTATGAATTATACATGAATGCAGAGAACTTAGTCTTGCAAGTGAGACCTTTTACCTACTGTACACTGTAGGAAGGGTCTGGTTGCAGTCCAGCACCAATTTTGTTGCAGTGAAATGTAATTCTCTATTTAAAACCAACAACAATCACTAGCACTTTAATTTAAAGTGTGTTTACTGAATGCAAGCAGATTAAAATGCAGCCACACCACACCCCATAGGAAGTGGAACAAAGTACTATCATTCCTATTGCTTGGACATTAACAAGATTCTTCCTACAGATGCAGCAGGTAAAGGGTCTGATAGGTAAAAGGTTTAGTAGGTAAAAGGTCTAGTAGGTAAAGGGTCTGATAGGTAAAGGTTTGTAGGTAAAAGTTATGTAGTAAGGGATATGTAGTAAGGGAACAGAGAACTATAGGAAATTTAATGTCAATTTATTGTAAAGACATTACCAGAACTTAACTTAGTGAAGTAACTAGTTCAATCTCATTTACTGCTCACCTAAGAATGATGATGAGAACTGTGCTGCACCACCCCCCCCCCCCCCCCCCCCCACCCACCCCCAAGGAGAATATTAAATGCTGATGTCCTCTCTGGGTAAAACTTATCGCTTCTATTGACCACCTATTCTTTTAGGCCCCCCCCTATTGCCATCTTCAAGCCAGGCCTGACTTCTGAGGAGAGCTAGGTGATAAAAGACGGTTACCAAATCTCTGGGTAGAAACAGGTTGGGCAACTTTAGCTGTTAACTGATTTACACTTTCCAAAGGAAAGGAAAAAAAAAAAGATTTAAAACAAAGCAAATTTAAATAATTGAGGGAAAAGAAAGGAATTAAAAGGAATTGAGAAGAAAAGAAAAGATTAGAACAGAAAAGAAAAGAAATTAAAGAACAAAATAATTAAAAAAAGAAAACAAATTGATTCTTGCTCTGCACATTGGCTGGAGTTATTTATCAACTGATCTTGTTCCCTGTGGTGTTGCTCGACTATGGGAGGTGCAGTGTTCCCAATGAGGAGGGGATGTTTTGGTGAGGGAGTAGAAATTTAGGGAATGGTAGATTCAATGGTGTAGCCAGCACTAGATGTAATCTGGACATGCAAATATGATTTTGTGTGCAGTAATGTGGACTCACCTTTTGTGTTGATGCTTTGTTTCTTACTTCCTTTGTGTGTCCACTGTTATCATTTGTCTATTCACTCAGTATATAATATACCTGCCTACATTTTTACATCAGTTGTTATTGATCAGTTGTTCTCAGTTGTTCACCGGTTGTTCACCAGTTGTTCATCAGTTGTTTATCAGTTGATGTTAGCTGTTGTCAATTTTTGAGCTGTTCCATTGTGTTGTTATTTGAATAAGATATAAAGACTATATTGGTTCAATTGTTCTAGGTTATAAACGCATGCTATCTCTAAGATACTATATTCTACATTATGACTCATTCATTCAGTAAGAAATAGATGAACAAGTTTCTGGGAAAAATTCACTATTATTGTGGATAAATCTACTGATATTAGAAATTAAAGGCATTTTGTTATGGCCTAATCGGGGTCACAACCTTGAAGTCTAAGAGTAATTCATTGAATTCTATATGGACCGAGACAACATAGGGTGAGACAAATACCTTCACAGCATATATATTTCATACCTTTAGTTTGAATTTATTCCTTAGAAATTGCTTTGGTCAATGCTATTTTGGTGCGAGTAGCAATTGAACATATCTAGGCACTATTCAGGCATGGGAAGAGGATAATGGATCTAGAAATACATATACTTTACACACACATTGCTATGGTCATGCTTAAAATGTGGCTGTACATGATTCAATTAAAAACATTGAATCAGGGAAGACACTCTTGATTTAGCCTACGATATAACCAAACTTATTATAGAGTGTCCTAATGTGAAGCCATCTTCAAGAAAGTCACTGCTGATATAAGTGTAAATTCTGCTGATATCCACATCTATGTTCTACTAAATGGAGTGTACAGACAGAGGTGTTAATATCAATCTCTGAAAACTATCAAACATAATGGTTAACCAGGGAAACAGCTAAGCTGGCTATAAAAGATATTGGAATAAGAGGTTGTACTACAGAGGAAATTCTCAGATGGAAAAAAAAAGATTATATTACTGGATAGTAAGAGCACTTCAAACAGCAACCATGCATATCAGCATATGTGCATCTGCATATCTGATTTGTACAATAAGACAATCCACAACTTCATTCTGTTCCTAGTGATGAAAGTTTTGAATCATTATGGAGGTACACTGAACACAGGTGTTCTGATCTTGATGCATCCAGGCCAATTCTTCCCAGTCACAAATGGGCAGGAAGAAGGTTTAAAATGGTGGCACTGCTCCAGAATATCCTGATAGTGTTAAGGTCATTACAGACAACTTCATTTCAACATATTTGACACATTACTGAGAGCTATTACTGAGAGCTATTCATGAACAATTTGAGCAGAGGGGATTGCAAATATATTTAAAATTATGAATAATTGATGAGTTGTGGTTTATGACACCTTCCACTCTCCGTCTCTTTCATATTCTATGGCCTGGTTGCAGTCAATCTATCAGCTCATTTTTATTTGCTAATGCGCACTGTCACACCTGCTTACATATTAGGTATCCCGTTCATTTAGTTTGCTATAGGAAATAGTCCTTACTGAGATTTTTAGCACTCAACTTGTGTGCCTTAGCTATGGCTGAAGGCGTAGCAAATATGAGCTAAAAGAACTGAAGAGGGAGATTACCTGTGCCATCTGCCAGGAACACTATACAGAGCCAAAGCTACTGCCTTGCAATCACTACTTCAGCAAGGAGTGTATTCTTCAGATTGTCCACTGGGCTAGCGCTGGCAAGCCTTTCTCTTGCCCAAGTGTTGTAAAGAAGTTGTCCTTCCAAAAGGAAGTGTGAAGAAACTAGAACCTGCTTTCATTATAAACAGTTTCCAAGAATCCATTGCTGCTTGGAGAGAGCTGTCTGCAACCAGAGGTGAAGGTTCCCTTGTTATGAAGTGTCCAGCCCACAAGGAGCCACTGATAGTGTACTGCTTTGACTGTGGTAATATTATCTGTTCCCACTGCACAGTAAAGGATCACAATGACCACAAGTTAGAATTCAACAAGGAAGCTGCTCTTGACACAAGGAAGCTGCTCTTGACACAAGAAAGAAGCTTATGGAGAAATTGAAGCCTCTAAGAGAACTCAAGGTCAGCGTGTCCTATACTGTGGAGGAGACACAGACCACCAGGTGTGAGCTGGAGGCTCAGGGGCTCTCTGTGGCCAACAACATCCACACTTCATTTGTAGAGCTCCAGAAAATTTTGCATGATCGTAGGAGAGAACTGTTGGAAGAAACTTCGAGGATAGTGCAAGAGAAGATGGACAGACTTTCACTGCAGGAAGAGAGCTTGTCTCTGGCTTGTGCTGAGGTCCAGAGTGTTTTAGTGAGTCCATGGGCATGCATTCTGAGCTTGCCTGTGAAATACAGTGAGGGGTGAAGAGCATGATGAGAGAGTGGTGAGCTTGGAGCCAACTCTCTATATCTCCGACTAAATGCACTATCAGTGGTGAAGGAGCCAAAGCTGCAGTGCTCAACACTATATCTGAGGCATCATTGACCACAACTAAATGTAATTGTAAACTTGACTGCCATTTGAAGTCTCTGTCCAATGGATCAATCATCAAATGCAATGTTGACCACACAGCAGCCAGAAACTATTGTATCCAGTACACACCCACTGTGCATGGACGGTGTGAACTGACTGTGTCAGTGTATGGGCAGCAAGTGGTGGACAGTCACTTTCCCATGTTTGTCTCCATCCCTATGGCTCAACTAGGCAGGTCTGTCAGTGTGTGGCGTGGTTTGTATCGGCCTACTTGTATCACTGTGAATTCGGTGGGAGAGGTGGTTGTAAGTGAACATAAAGGAGATGTCATTATATTTGACGAAGAGGGAAAAAGACAGAGAAGGGTCCAACATTAACTTTTGTGGTGCAGTGGTTTGTCTGTTGATGGAGAGGACAACATTTACTGCATTGATTTATGCTCTAATAAGATAATGAGATGCAATAGGAACGGTGGTCGTGTTAAGGTGCACCAGATCAAGCAAGTGCAAGGTCCAGGATATCTTGGTGTGGCAGTAGTCGGAGATGAGGTGATGGTGTGTGAGTATGGCAGTAAAGGCACTATTATGGTGTATGACAGAGAACTGAAGTGTGTGAGACAGATTGCTGGCAGAGGTATGGGGAGATTCTGTGACTTGTCTCCTGACAGCCATGGCAATCTCTATGTCACAGACTATGATAACTCTGTCATCAGTCTTCAATGTTGATAGTGACCTCCTGCGCTCCTTTGGCTATGATGAGAATGGAGTGAAGTAGTTGAGCAGACCACTTAGTGTGTGTGTAGCTGGTCAGTATATGTATGTGACAGATATTGATCTCCATAATGTGTCAGTATTCACCACTGAGGGAGCATATGTGACCTCATTTGGTCACCATAGTATTGAGGAAGGTTGTTTTGACTGTCCATATGCATTGTGTCTAGATAGAGATGGTTTTATGTATGTTGCCGATTGTCATAATAATAGAGTTCAAGTATTTTAATGTGCAAGTATTTTTCTATATTTTGATCTTATATATTAATGTGCTTGTTTTCTGTCTGTCATGCTTCTTGCTAAATTGAACTAATTTTTTCAGGTATCTTATACTGTTCTTGGGGGCAGGAAGGAGGTAATATTAAGTGCAAAGATATCTGGAGAGGAAGACCTGAGCAGCAGCAGGGGCTATTCTATCCTAGAGAAAATTAGGTAATATTAAGAGCAAAGATATCTGGAGAGGAAGACCTGAGCAGCAGCAGGGGCTATTCTATCCTAGAGAAAATTAATATTTGGTAGATAACCCTTACCATATTCCATATTTTATCGATTTTTTTGGAAAGACAATTTGTCTTCCTAAATGGAATAGTTTACAAAGGAATTCATATTCTTCAGAAAGTTATTATTTGGTAGAGACCCCTTACCATATTCCATATTTTATCGATTTTTTTTTTTTTGGCGATTTATCTTCCTTAACAATATAGTTTACAAAGGAATTTATTGTATTCTTCAGAGAGAGAGTAGCAATAGAGTCTGAGGTAGAGAAGAAAAGCTGCAGAATTTGAAATTATGGTGTGGCAAGGGAAAGTTACTGGGTGAAGAAAAATTTTTCAAGTATTGAAAGAACTCATTAATCGATGTGGCTTTAGCCAACTTGGCTGCAGATAGAGTGATAAAAATGAATTTAAAAGAACAGATAACCTGAGGGCTGTGAGAAGTTCCCCTGCAGCTCGTTATCCCACCAACAAATTATTTATCTAATGTTTAACTGTTTTTTTTTTATTTTAAACTTCATCCCATTCTGTATTGATAGGCTTATATACCATTATTGTGTGTTCAATCACTATCAGTCTACACTCTAAACAATTTGGAATATTTTAAAGTGGATATATATCTATATATCATGACAGCAACAATTTGGTTAGGCAACATTTACTTGTCCTTTTCTTCAAGTAAAAAAAATTAAATCCACTCTCCATATTGAAGAAGAAGTTGGGGGAGTGCAGGGAGGCCCACCCTCTAAAACACCCTCTAAAATAGTTGTTAAGGCTCCTTATGACAGGACCACAGAAAATTATATATCAAGCAGTAAAAATGAACTTATGAATGATCCTACACTGATAATGTAGTGTAAAAATTATATTGTGCAGTAAAACTGTAATATGGTTCTCACCACAGAAGTTTTTTTGCACTTTTTAATCGTGGAGGATACTTACTGCATCCTTAACCACACACTCAAATAAGTTTTGTATATATATATATGTTGATGTGTGTCAACTTCATGAATTACCTTTCCCCTTAAAACCATAATGACATCTCATTTAATTCTAAGTCCTTCATATCTCTACTAATACCATTCCTCCACCTTCTTGAGGACATGGTTGGGGAAACCATTCAAACAGAGCAGCCTTCGGTGTTCTATGATATGCAATATATGCAAGGTGTCCCAGCCATTCCAACCTATGCTTTTTAATCTTATCAGCTGCAATCTTATATCCCCCTATCTTCTCCTTATCTCTACCATGGTGATGCGATCAGACCACTTCTGCTGGTTAGAAATGCCCATGACAATCCATATGCATATGTGGTTGAATGTGTTCACTTTCTTCAGATGTTTCCAGAGAGGGTTCCAACACTCTGTACCATACATAAAGACAGACAACACACATGCTAGGTAGATTTTTTTCTTGGTGGTGAGGGTGAAATCTTTGTCTAGGAAGATTGCCTTCCTTAAAGCTTTAAAAGCTTTTGATCCATGGGCTATCCTCCTTTTTACATCAGTATCCATCCTTCCAAAATTAGTGATCATAGAGCCAAAGAAAGGAAACTCCTCAAAAGAGCAGATCACTCCTCCATCAACAGCAATGGGTTCCCTGTCACCATCCTCTACTAGCCTTCCAAACACCATGTGCTTGGTTTTGAAGTTATTCACTGTCAAGCCAAAGTCAGAGCGCATTGCTTGGTATTCCTTCAAAGCCCTTTCTGCATCAGATCTTGTTGATGTAAACAGCACTCCATCATTAGCTTGACATTGGCATTTTTGGTGTATTTCCTGAACAGCCTGTGATCATACTTAAACTTCAGTGAGATGTCTACACCTTCAGCTCCCTCAATTCTGGCCAGCCAGCACTCCTTTACAAGGCCAGTGAATAGTTTGAAGAGGACTGATAACATGTGGAAGCCCTGCCTCAAACCATTCCTCACATCAAACTGCTCTATCAAGCACCTATCCAGGCGGATCTCAACCTTCATGCCCTCATGAAAATATTGGATTAGCCAAACTATCACATCAGGGACACCCAACTTCTCTAATGCTAGCCACATGGCCTCCCTTGGCACAGAGTCATAGGCCTTCTTCAGATTGATGAAGGTAAAGAAGGATTTGGCAGTGTGCTCCCATGACTTCTTTATCAGTTACCTGACAGTGACGATCATGTCAGTGCAGTTTCTTCCATTCCTATAGCCACACTGTGACTCAGGAAGTTCTTCCTCTGCAGCCTCCTTCAACCTCTCCTGGAGCACCATAAACACCTTCCCTACCACATCTGGCAAAGCTATCCCCCTCAAGCTAACACACATGCTGAGATCACCCTTCTTAGGGTTGAGTACCAACATTGCATCACACCCTTCACCAGTTCCATCAGCAGCTACAAAATTGGTTTCCCTTCACAGGAAGCTTTCATCATCTCAGGTGCAATACCAGACACCCCACCAGCCTTGCCATTCTTCAACATCCCCACAGCACTCTCCAATTCCTCCTCTGTTGGTGGTTCAGACATGTCTGCTCACACCTGTCTCTGTCTGATCTTCACAACTTCTTTCACATCAAATGCACTCGGTAGGTTCATAATCTGAAAGAAATGCCTCCTCCACCTCTGCTGTTGCATTTCAAGAATATCACATATATCTTCCACATATTCCATCACAGTTGTTTCAATGGAGCAAGCCCTCTTCTTCCATACCATATATCCCTGATGCATCTTTAAATGATCTTCTCCCCCCCCCCCCCTATTTGATTGCCCATTTCTGTCTCAAACTCTGCCTGTGTCAATCCAGAAAGAGTGCATCCGATTTCTCTCCACTATTAGAGGCTTTAGGTCAGCACTCCCCGTACATGCATGCATGCACACAAGTAGGCAGGCATGCACACAGATGCAATCACACACATACACATATATGCATGTTCCTATCTATACTATAGTGTGTGTCATATGGCAATATTTCTCAGTCTCACTTATTTCTTTTGGTGAAGTGCAACAAAAGTGTAAAAAATAATATAGTACTACACAGTGCCAATCTTCAAACTTGTATGATAATTTGATGTTCATGGAACAAAACACAGTTAAATAATACAATTATTTCTTCACTTTCATTAGCCATCAGGTCTCATCCATAGTGCCATAGTTAAGAATACCATCATTAATCTGAGGCGTGGCTTGCACCTGTTTATTAATATTAGAGGTGCTATCTCTCCTTGTCATGTAGGGACCATAATATGCCTCCACATATACATGTGAATATGGCTTCTCTTCTCTCTCATGATATTTATACCACAAAGTGGCCTTCAATACAACTGCCAGGAAAATCAAGAACAGTACTGCATCCAAAAAGAAGTAGAAGAATCCACATTCCAAAAAAGGATATGAGCTGTCTTTTTTGAACTCCACTGCTGTGAAGGGGAAGATTAGGACAGCGCCAATTAAAATAAAAGTTCCTCATGTAGCATAAAATATTTCCAGCATAAATCCTTTCATGGAGTGAGGACATTGTGCAGAGATGAACTCCAAGATAGTGATATTCCTGAAGAGATTAGCGATCCCTGAAAGGATATTTGGGATGATGAGATAAAGAATAGGAAAGTTTAGTGTTTCAGAGAAGTTTTCATTGTCCCTGTACTCGGCAAGGAAGATGCATGTAGTTTTAATATGGCAGCTAGCAGCATGTGAGAGAGCACTCATGTAAAGCACACTCATTACACACACATTAACAGTCAGGATGAGAACACTTGTACACAAGCGGTAAAGAATATGAGGAACCCACTTTAGCAAATATGGATGTATGAGGAAGATGTACAAAGGTATCACAGTGACAGCAACCATGTAGGTTAGGTTTCCAGATTGAAGAATGAGCCAGTTTCTTGTGCATGTATTGCTCTTAATGGGTGTAGTTTTGCCCATGTGCAAGCCATAGAGAATGAATGCAATTGTCCGGGTAACAGAGTAGAAAGAGCTTGGAGTGATGAAACATAACATTACAATAATGCGTAAGTATGTCTTCACATCCTCTACCACCTCTGTGGTGAAAGGTCCACCAAATTTGGTTTTGGCATAGTCCATTCTGCTGGGAATGATATCATCGCTGAATGTCAATGCACTTCTCTGAAGAGGCACTTTGTGCTTTGCAACAAACCGTAGTACCTTATATAATAACCCATAAGGGTTCCAGGTTCTAGGTTCACATTGGAACCACTGGCGCTTGTAAAACTAAGTAATAACAATACACCACTCATAACTGCCAAAGTTATAAGTAAAATACCAAAATGATTGAATAAATTTTTGTTGCAGAGTTGCACTGATGCTACCACATGAGCTAACATCTCTCCCAGGTTTCTTGTCCATACAAACCAATGGAGAAATACACTGAGGTCTTCACTTGGTGCCTCCAGGAACTGATCCAAACTAAACTGAACTGCTTTGGATTGGAATCCTGAGAACCCAAGTAGCTACAACAAGGCACTTACAACCACAAAGAAGTAGAATACAATATGATCCCACTTTCCACTTGTGTCTTCTAATTTCGTTGTGTAGAGAGTAGCCACAATGAAGAGGGAAACACTGAAGAAAGATGATCTTTTAGCGCCCAAACCATAAATCAGCAAGTAACCCTCCTAATGGATACAGCAGCATTTGACCAAATGAAACAGCCCCCAATATGCCTGCTACGTGGTACACAGAAATCTTAAATGGATTAGTATGTTTTCAATTTGCAACACTAATAAAACATAGTGACAGTCCATATAGGAACTCAATTATTACATTCCACAGCAGAATTAGGAAAGCTCCTTTAGACCTTGGATTCTTAAAGCAACTGCACCTGCGACATCATGGAGGAAACCTGGAGTGCCCTGAATGTGGGCATGTGATGTATGTTGACATCACAGATGTAACAATATGTGAATTATTGATCTCCTCAAGCCTGCAGGGGCGGCTATCATGACCCAGAGACAGTTTCACTACTCAAGTAGGTTCATTGAACTCAAAAACAGCATCCTGTATTTCTGCCAGTCTGTTTCATTAAATTTAGTTGACTTCTTTTAAAGACTACAAGTAACTAAATGGTTTGGTTCTGACTCATTATCATACCTGTTATCATAATCACCGAATACATTTGATTTGCTCTAAATGTGGTATGTTTACATTTAGTGATCATAATCACAATTAAAAATTTTGCTAAGGAATTCATACAATAATGTTTACACATCAATCATGTTACACTGTGCCACTTGCTTAACCAGTTACCTATTATATTACATTCACACCAGGATAAAGGATTTTCCCTGTAGCCCCACACAGGATAGTTTATAGAACCATTACCAAATCATATTAATGGATTATCTGAGGACATGTTCAAGTTTAAAGTTTTGATTCATGTGAGAGAGCATTCTTTAGAGCATAGAGTGAGTGCCTAACTGGTACATTTAGAGAGCAATAGCTTCCCAGAGTTAATAAAAACCAAAGAACAACAAAAAGAAAGAAATTTGCATTCCAAAATATTATTGAAAGGATTATGCCATCTGAAATTATCCTAAGTCCCCAGGACTTGTCCATTGGCGATCCCTTACCATAATTGATTTGTACTTCTCTTCTATGGTTCTAAAACTTAGTATTGATGACCTTCTCTCAGAATCAATCACCAAGAATGGAATAAAAGCTAACAACTGTAGCAGCAGTCATAAGAGGTAGAATCTTGCTCATTTTGATGGGTAATGATATTCCAGGATCTAAGAATTCTATCATAAAAATTTGATAAAATTAGCGAATTCATTTAGGAGATGAAGACAAGTATATGGACACTTTTTAATTTGTATTAATAATATTACAGAAAGTTTCAGATTTTTATTGTTGAATTTCACTGTTGTTATTCTGATTATTGAGTATGATCCAAAAATTAAACTTATTCACAAGCAACCCATTATTTTGACTGGCCACAAAATACTTTATGATCTAATTGTATGATGTTTTGTAAATATACGAAAATTAAGGATATACATGAAGGTGTGAGTTGACTGAACAAACTACAGCGTAATTATTGTTGGGAATATTTACTCCCAAACGAAACTAATTGACTTAAGGGCAATATTACAGATAAAATAATAAATATTTTATTTTTGATACAACAATAAAGCAATATTCAAAACACCACCAACAACATGGCTCTGTATATTCTCATGTGCATATGCATAAGCACAAGCCCACACGTATATGCAGGCTCCTATCTTTGCTATAGTGTATGTCGTGTATGGTAATATTTCTGAACAACCCATATCCTCCAGTGATGTGCAAACGGAAGTAAAGAGTGATAATGTAATATAATACAGTGCCAATCTTTGAACATGTAGCCTAATCTGAATATGTGATCCTGGAGGGGGCATTCTGGATAATGAGATTAAAAAAAGGAAAGTTTAGTGTTTCAAAGAACTCTTTATTGTCCATGCATTCAGCGAGGAAATGCATGTGGTTTTAATATGACCACTAGAAGCATGAGAGAGAGCTAGGGAGCAATCATCAAAAAAAGGTTTTAACTCCCTGGGAGTCTGCAATTGTAAGAGGCCAAACCACTTCAGCTCTTATAGCAATTATTGCTAGTTTGGCAGTGGCAGCTCCTTTCTGTTCGCTCACAGCTTTTTTCCTGCCATTTTTTGTCACTCTCCTTGCGAAACTTCCTGGAAGAATGAAACTTCCTGGAGCACACTTCGCATACCACTTCTCTAGCCACCACTGGTTTTTGCACTGCCTGACCTCACCTCATTACATCCTCTAACCAATCACTATTGCTTACCTCTGTGTCCCTTCAAATCTTTTGTAATAACATCCGTCCACTTTCTCCTTGGGCCACAGTGGTTGGGGTAAGCATCCAAACAAAACAGGATTTGGTGAGCTATAGAATGCAATATGTGCAAGGTGTCACCGCCACTCCAATCCCACTTCTTAATCTTCTTAGCTGCAGTCTCTACATTTCCCCATCTTCTCCTGATCTCTGCCATGGTGATGCTATCAGACCAATGTTTGTTAGAAATGCCCATGACAATCCATATGCATATACTGGTGTATGTGTTCACTTTGTTCAGATGTTTCCTGTGAGGTTTCCAACACTCTGTGCCATACATTAGGGCAGACAACACACATGCTTAGTAGATCTTTATCTTAGTGGTGAAGGTGAAGTCTTGGTCCAGGAAGATTGCTTTCCTCAGAGCTTTAAAATCTCTTGATGCATGGGCTATCTTACTTCTCAAATCAGCAGAGAGCCAACAGTGCAGGTCTTCTCCATCAACAACAAAGGGTTCCCTGTCACCATCCTCCACTAGCCTGCCAGACACCATGTGCTTGGTTTTGCTTTTTATTGACATTCATGACAAAGTCAAAGCATGTTGCCTGATATTCCTTCACAACCCTTTCTGCACCAGATCTTGTTAATCTAAGCAGTGTTCCATCATCAGCAAATGGACATTCCAGCATTAGCACGACTTTAGCATTCCTAGTGTATCTCCTGAACAGCTTGCTGTGGCACTTAAACTTCAGTGAGATGCCTAAGCTCCCTCGACTCTGGCCTGCCAGAATATCCTCACTAGGCAAGTGAACAGGTTGAAGAGGACTGCTTCTATGCAGCTGCCCTGCCTCAAATCATTCTTCACATCAAACTGCTCTAGCACCCACCCAGGCAGAATTCAGCCTTTATGCCCCCATGAAAAGAAAGGATAAGCTGAACTAATTCATCAGGGACACCATACTTCTGTAATGCTGGCACATAGCCTCCATTGGCACAGAGTAATTGGCCTTTTTCAAATCGATGAAGGTAAAGGATGACTTGGCAGTGTGCTACCATGACTTGTTTACCAGTGAAACTCATGTTAGTGCAGGTTCCTACTTTCCTAAAACCACACTGTGACTCGAAAGTTATTATTCCACAACCTTCTGCAACCTCTCCTGGAGCACCCTAGCCACCACCTTCCCTACCTCATTCAACAAAGCTATCCCCCTCCAGTTATCACACATGCCCAGATCACCCTCCCCAGTAATCGGTACCAACACTGCATCACACCATTCTGAAGGCTCTTTACACTTCCTCTGCACATCCTTCACCAGTTCCATCATCATCTCCAAGAACATATTCCAGTTCAATAGCTTCTCAGTGTTAACAAATCCGAAAATATTACCTTTATCTAACTATCTCCAAATATATTTTACTCCTCCATTATTATTTCTGTTCTGGTTGTAGAAATAATTGACATTTTACTTAGTATTTTCTTTGATCTTTCCTGTCTGATTCATAGTCTGTATTCCTATGCAGAGAAAGATGTGTCAATGACAACATCTTAGCCTATATCACAGAGGCTAATGGAGAGGGGGTGGCAATAGGGGCAATTGCCACCATCCCCCCTCCCCCCTCCCTCTTTTCCCCTTGCAGGTGTGGATGAAATCATTTGGTGTAGCAGTTATAGCTTCTATTTTCCTATTCAACTTTGAAAAAAAAAATCCAAAGTCAAACATCTGAAAGACTATAACCTATTAAATCATAGTGATCTTAATGATCCTGTACCCTTCCATTAAGTGTTAATATTTTGATTTGTCCTTCCTTTTCAAAATCATGGATCTGCACATCAACAACTCAATTATGATTTAGCACCTTTGAAACAACTAATAGAAAGCTGAACTGTCTGCATAATCTGAAAAAAAGAGAAAGTTGGCTGCATGGTAAGCAAAGGAGATAGAACTAACTGCATAGTCAATGGAGGAAAGAAAATTGACTGCATGGTCACTAGAGGAGAGAAAACTGGCTGTATAATTGGTAAAGTATGACTGTGTGGTGATGGATGAGAAGGTTGGGAAAATAGGATGATTCAAATCAAATGTTATCTAGTAGCTTGCGAGACCAAATCATAGTATATCTTTTTATAGATATAACTAGTTAGTTATACAACCAACAACAACACACACACACAACAAAAAAAAAAAAACCTAGCCCTAGTCTCCCACGGTTAAAAACTGTTTAGCTTTCTTTAATTTCATATCAAAGATTTAGTTAAACTTAAATTGTATGAATAATTGTCTGTCCCAGTGGCTTGGTGAATGGAGAGTTAAACCAAAGTACAAAAAAAATTGTTTCAAAAACTTATCAGGAAGATCCTGCCAATTGAAATCATCTCAGGTCCTCAGGACTTGCAATTGTACCAAAAGATGCATTAACAACAAACCACTGTTGTAGCAGTTACAGGTATCAGGGTCTAGCTTACTTAGGTTGGTAATCATATTCCAGGACCTAAGTATTCTACCATGAAAATTTGATAATATCAGCTAAGTTGTTAAGGAGGAGATGAAGATAAGTATATGGCCACTGTTTTTATTTTCACTAATATAATCACAGAAAGTTTCAGTTGTTATTGATGAATTTCACTGGTATTATTCTGATTAACTAAGCATGATCAAAAAATCAAGTTGATCAATGTCCTATATGTTTCTACACACAACCCAATATTAAAAAGGCCATATAATAATACCTTATAATCTAATTGTATGATGTTTTATAGATATCCTGACATTAGGGATCTACAACAAAGTGTGAATTGATTAAACAAACTACAGCTTAACTATTGTTGAAAATATTCATTCCCAAATGAAACTGAAGGCTTGAAGGCAATGATGCAGACAAAATAAGGAACATGTTTATCTTTGATACAACAATAAAGCAATGTTTAAAAAAAAACAACCACCAACAACATGGTTCTATATACTATATACTCTTATGTGGATACACAAAAGCACACACACACACACATATGCCATAAGTGTGTGTGTGTGTGTGTGTGTGTGTGTGTGTGTGTGTGTGTGTGTGTGTGTGTGTGTGTGTGTGTGTGTGTGTGTGTGTGTGTGTGTGTGTGTGTGTGTGTGTGTGTTTATACTTCTGTGTATGCACATGAGAAGATATAGTATATAGAGCCATATTGTTAGTGGTGTTTTAAACATTGCTTTTTTGTTGTATCAAAGATAAGGCTAGTGGTTTGGGGGGTGAAGCCCCCCCCTCCCCCCCCCCCCCCCCTCCCAATTTTCACCTGAAAATAACTTACTAGATCCTTCTTTACCTAGGCTGATTAGCAGTGTGATGAAATCTGGCTATAAAAAATTTTATTTCTAAAAAAGAACTTGCTACTACCTTCCTTTCATTCACATAACTTCAACAACATAATTTTGCTGCTTTGAAGTGGAGTGGTTTAAATACTTCACCTAAATGTAACCACCAAAAATAGGGTAAATAGTCAGGGGGGGGGGGGGGGGTTTTCAGACAATTTCATCCGGTCCTTCTTGAAAGTTATTTGAGTGTCAACTAGCACAGTAACAGTAGCCAACACTGACATCTCTATACTTATATCCTCATTGAGGAGATGCAGGTGGAGATGTTCATAGTTGTTTTAATAGTAAAATCCAGTAAATAATATGATCTTGGAATTGAAGAGTGAGAGAAAGAGGGTTTAATAAACTTAGCTACTCAATCAGTCTTCATTATGGCTAGTTGACCAGTTAGTGACTGATGAGTAAGATGAAGAGAGTTAAGCTAATGCTCTGAAATGTTACTAATGTAGGTAAGGGAAAGAGACTGTTATAGTCCACTATTAGTGATAGTTCTAAGCCAGATTGCCAGTGTCCCAATCAGCCCATATCATATACTATTATTCTCATGAATACTAGAAAGTTTAATACCATGAAAAATTTCAACAGGCACATTCAGTGAGTGCAAACTGGTTTGCTCAATGTTGTTGGCTAACATTTTTGTGACAGTGTTATATTTCTATCATAAAACTTCCTAATGCTATAGCTACATACAGATTTGGAGACACATCTCATAGATGCTGTGAATAAATTTTGCAGTTAAATCCCAGATAATATACAGAAGTTGCATAATTGCAATGTGGACAAGGAGAGACTTAGTGTCCACTTCAGGATGCTACCAGATTAGATTAAACATTTGTCACCACTTCAACATCAGACAGAACGTTTTCAGCATTGCAAAGGGTAAAAATATACTTCTCGCATTCATAGCACAAGAAAAGCTGAACCAACCTCTCCTTCTGTACTACCATAATGCAATGCCTGATGCCATGGATTTCTCACAAATTGCTGTTGACTTTGTAGATGTAAATGAGTGAAGAAGATGTTTTATTTATTTATGAGTAGAATTTTAAAAACTCCTAGCAACATATTAAATATGAAAGAATTAAATGATGCATTTCATATGAAACCATTATATAGCATAAATTATTTAAATCCATTTTCTAATTGTAACCTTCTCCAAACAGAAATTTCTATCACATTGGATGTCCCATGGTAATGAAAATGAATGAACTTGAACCAATGTATGCATCAGAATGCCTCACTATCCCCTCAGTCCCCTCTAGAGACCTGATACTAATGATTGAGAAACTTTGTGACTTAATCCAACCAGCTCTCCAGATTTCCTACTCCATCTATATACAAACATGAATTATTTATTTCATTTTTCAGTGTATATGTAGTAATTTGCGATGAGAAATATATCCACAGAATTAGTGTATATTTGTTGTAAGGATAGATACAAGCCTAAAAAAATAAGAGACCGCTATACTGCTGTCAGCTACCCCCAAACTCTAATTGCTTTCTACACCCCTGCTTGCTATAGTGTGTGTTAGGTATGGTAATACTTGTGTCTCACACAGGGCCTCTGGTAAAGTGCAAACGGAAGTTTAAAAAGTGATAATATATAGTACTATACAAGTGCCAATCTTTGAACATGAACCTAATCTGTTGTTACTGGAACTAGCTAAACAGAGGATAATGATACAATCAGTTCCTTGCTTTCAGTAGTCATCAGGTCTCATCGATACTGCCATAGGTGGGAATACCATCATTAATCTGAGGCATGGCTTGCATCCGTTTGTTGATAATAGAGGTGCTATCTCTTCTTGTGGCATAGTGCCTGTAATATTCCTCCACATATGCATGTGAATATGGCTTCTCTTCTCTCTCACGAAATTTATACCACAAGGTGGCCCTCAATACAACTGCCAGGAAAACCACGGACAGCACTGCATTTAAGAAAAAGTAAAAGAATCCACATTTAAAAAGAGAATATGATCTGTCTTTTTCAAACACCATAGTGGTGAAGGGGAAGATCAGGATAGTGCCAAATAAAATGAACACACCCCGTATGGCATAAAACATTCCCAGCATAAGTCCCTTCATGGAGTGAGGACATTGTGCAGAGATGAATTCCAAGATGGTGATATTCATGAAGGGATAAGCAATCCCTGAAAGGATGTTTGGGATGATGAGATAAAGAACAGGAAAGTGTAATGTTTCCGAGAACTCTTTATTCCTGTATTCAGCGAGGAAGATGCATGTGGTTTCAATATGGTGGCTAGCAGCACGAGAGAGAGCAGTCGTGTAGAGCACACTCATCACACACACACTGACAGTCAGGATGAGAACACTCACACATAAGCGGTGAAGAATACGAGGAACCCACTTTAGCGAATGTGGATGTATGAGAAAGATGTACAGAGGTATCACAGTGACAGTGACCATGTAGGTTAGGTTTCCAGACTGAAGAACAAGCCAGTTTGCTGTGCATTTGTTGCTATTGATGGGTGTATGTTCACCCATGTGCAAGCCATAGAGGACAAATATAATATTCCGGATAATGGAGTAGAAAGCGCTTGGAGTGATGAAACATAGCATCAAGATAATGCGTAAAAATGTCTTCACATCCTCAACTACCTCCGTGGTGAAAGGTCCACCAAATCTCGTTTTGGCATAATCCATTCTGTTGGGAATGATATCATCACTGAATGTGAATGCACTTCTCTGAAGAGGCACTTTGTGCTTTACAACAAACTGCAGTACCTTGTATATCAACCCATAAGGGTTCCGGGTTCTGGGTTCACAGTGGAACCACTTCCGTTTGTGAAGGGTAAGTAATAGCAACACACCACTCATAACTGCGAAAATTAAAGGAAGAAATTTTAAAGAATTGATTAAATTCTTGTTGCAGAGTAGCGCTGATGCTGCCACATGAGTGAACATCTCACCCAAGTTTTTTGTCCATACAAACCAATGGAGAAATACACTGAGGTCTTCACTCGGTGCCTCCATGAACTGATCCAAACCAAACTGAACTGCATTGGATTGGAACCCTGAGAACCCAAGAAGCAACAACAACATTCCCACAACTCCAAAAAAGATATTAACAATTTTATCCCATTTTCCATCTTGGCCTTCTGGATGTTTTGTGAAGAGAGTAGCCGTAATGAAGACAAATACAAAGCCAAAGGTGATCATGATCCCACTTGAGATGATGATCTTGTAGCGTCCAAACCATAAATCAGCAAGTAGCCCTCCTAAGGGATAGAGTAGCATCTGACCAAGTGTGAAGCACCCTAATATTCCCAGGACCTGGTACTCAGAATACTTAAAAGGCTCAGAATCACTTCTGAATGCAGCATCAGCTAAACTTTGTGATAGTCCATAGATAAGTCCAATTATTACATTCCACAGCAGAATTAGGACACCTCCTTTAGACCTTAGGTTCTTGAAGCAACTGTTCCTCGAAAATTGTCTGAGATAGCTGTTGTTGTTTGAATGTGGGGATGTGGTGTTAGCTGAAGTTACAGAGGTAACAAGATGCTGATCTGTAACCTCCTCTATCAGACAGGAGTGGCTATTACGACCTAGAGACATTTTCACTACTCAATTATGTTCACTGGTATCAAAAACAGCATCCTGTATTTCTGTCCATTTGGCCCATCTAGAGAAGTTGATTGCTTTTAAGAGTACAGGTGTTTAAGTGGTAGTGAAGGTTCTGATTCATTATCATGTCAGTTATCATAACTTACCTAATGCAAATACTTACTCTAAAGGTGGTATGTTAGTGATCGTTATCAGAAATAAAAATGGTTTTACTATGGAAGTGGCATAAATGTTGACAATTCAATTATGTTATTCGGTACCAACCTATTTAAACATTTACCTATTCAGGCAGTCTTAATACCCTTTACCAACCTGAAGACATATCCAACTGAAGCACTGGTTCATAATACAATGCCACTTTTCAATATATTTCATTTTTCTTTTCATAGTGCCATTTCTCCATAATTCCAAACTACCCATACCCAAAGATCAACCATATATTTTGCTAGGAGCTCCCTCTATAATTATTCCTGTTCTGATGATGGCAATAATTGACATTCCATTGTGCGTTTTACTTTGATTATTTCTGTCTTGTTCATACTCTGTGTTCTTGTTCAGTCGAAGATTGGCCAATAATAGCATGTTACCTTACATCAACAGCTCAATATTTATACCTTTGAAACAAATATTACATTCTAAATGGCTGCATAGTCAGTAAAGAAGGAAGAAATGGCTTCAAAGTAAGTAGAGAAGAGAAAACCTGCTTCATAGTCAGTAGAAGAGGGAAAACTAGCTGCACAGTCAGTAGAGGAGAGAGAACTGGCTGTGTTGTCAATAGAGGAGAGAGAACCGGCTACATAGTCAGTAGAGGAGAGAGAGCTGGTTGCATGATCAGTGGAGAGAGAATTGACTGCATTGGCAGTAGAGGAGGGAGAATTAGCTGCATAGTCAGTAGGGGAGGGAGAACTGGCTGTGTTGTCAATATAGTGTAGAGAACTGGCTGTATAGCCAGTGGAGGAGAGAGAATTAGCTTTATGATCAGTAGAGGGGAGAGAACTGGTTGCATAGTCAGAAGAGGATAAAGAACAGGCTGCATAGCCAATAAAGGGGAGAGAACTGGTTGCATAGTTTGTGGATGGGAGAGAACAGGTTGCATAGTTTGTGGACGGGAGACAACTGGCCACATAATCAGTAGAGAGAGAGAGAGAACTGGCTGCACAGCTAGTGGAAAACAGTATTACCTAGTTAATTCCAATCATTTTTGGTTGCTGATATTGATATTGGATGGTAGGATAGCAGACCCAGAGAGAGGCCAAAACGGAGTTGACAAACATAGCTACAATCCCTTATATAGCAAGGAAATATTATAAAGTCTACCAGCTTATCATAGAGAATGATTTTCAAAACAAAACTAAGTAAAACAAATTTTCAAGAGGTGAATGCCAATTATTCAAAATCATTAGAGATTTTTCAAATTCTTCTCTACACGCTGGAATAACCACCCAGACACAGTCACTCTTGCAATGCTGTCTAAATTCAAGGACTATCATCTATGCTGAGAGCAGGTGCAGCTGCCTACCAACTCCACTGAACTTGCAAAGATGGAAGAATATCCTCAGATCCAAATGCAAACTCTGCTCTTCACCAACTCCAACAACCTTCCATGTTCTCAGCACAGTCAGATGGCTCTAGAGCAGTGCAGATTCACATGGAGACATGGCCCAGTACTCCATCAGATTGTAGCTGTGATAAAGAGTGACCTTTCCGAGGGGCAAGTTCTGTATGAGGATCTTCCTTACTTTTTGGCTTCTTCCTCTCCTCCTGTAACAATCCCTCTTAATTTATTGACCACCTCAGCCAACCAGATTTAGTGATTGCTGCACCTGATGAAATAGGTGCCTTTGAATCGACTGTGTGATAAAGACAATGCTTCATCCAGTTTTAAGACTACTAGAATTAAGAAATCTGACAAATATACAGATTTGGCTATCTGCTGAACTGACTCCAGTTCAGCAGATAGCCAAATCTGTATAAGGCTCCAACCAACACAGCAAGAGATCATAACAGAGATGAATGAACTATTCTGCCACCTCTCTTGAAATATTCAATATTTTTTAACATCAATTTAATAATTATTACTATTCATGTTATCACTATCAGCCAAACCACCTTAGCCATACCAAATGAAACTCCCATACCAAACAGTGTCTCATACAGGAGTGGGGAAGCCCTGGGTCCCCCCCCCCCCCCCCCCCCCCCAACACCCCCAAACTCATCCCAAACAATTCAACAAATTCACTACATAAATGTAGTGAATTTTGCAGCTCTTTTCATTAAAAATGTCTTGAATTTGTCAAAAACTAACCATAGAAAGTTTGGACCCTCATAGAGATTCTCATTTAGCTATTGATTCTGACCCTTCTCTTTACCATTTTCATTTGGGGAACTGACCTCTCCATGGTTGCTGTTCCAACTGAAAGTACCAGTAAGATCTGGACCACAATATAATCCACTGGATAAAATTCCACTGTAGGCATTCAATAACCTCGTTATGGTTTCAAATAACTCAAGAAAAGGAGATTTTTTGGGGCTTTTTGCACAAATCAGTGCATCGGTTTCTTTTGTAGGGACCTACAGAACACTGGCCACTCTGAAATGAGCTATCAACTACAAGAATAATATGGCTGTTACAGGGAACAATTTTTTGGAAAATACGAATGATTTTATTCATTAGACTTCTTTCAGGCAACTGTCCTGTCACAATCATACTTTCAATAAAGAGCATGTTCTTTAGTTGTTTATTGTCAGCTCAGTCACACTGTGGCACCTTTTAATTAGTCCAAACTTTTAACTGTAACAATTGTCTCTATTCTCAAACCTATCACCACACCCTCCTCCCCCAATCAAAAAAATTCCTGTATGAAACTCGGTATCAATTGAAACGTGCTCTTCAGAGTAGACATATGCTACATGAAGATAGACTTTAGTCCAAAACTGTAGGTCATCTGGCCACTAGTACTCTTCCTGTGGGTGTCCGTGTGAGGCTAAAAATGTCAATTTAAATAATGTTAGGACAGACTCTTGAATCTAGAGACCCAAAACTTGGGATGCACACATCACGACTTTGGGAGCAACGTGGGCTGGGTCCAACCTGTCTATACCTCACCTTTTCCTTTATGCAATGCATATCACTGATATCAGGATAAAAATAGTTGGTATGTTTGTGTGCATCAACTTTACCACAAAAGCACCATATCAAATAAAACCCTCTTTGGTGTAGACATGATGGATTTCAACCCTATAAGTTGAGCCACCTGTCCACACCCCTTCACGTGGTAAGTCGGCACCTTTAATGTCTTTTAGTTTCAATATGACAGAAAATGAACCAAATGAGGTGTGGTTCATGCTTTCATATTGAAGGCCGACTAATGCTATCTCGTGTTCCCAGCCCAATTGCCACTATCACCCACACTGACTCCAGATCAAGCATGCAGTTTTGCCTACCATAAAGACCAATAATATACAAAATCAATTTTGGCTGCTTTTTAGGTTTGGACATATTTTTCCACTGGACAATGTATCATGAACATAGAGAGGTCCCAATAATTTAAAAGTTCAATGGACTGCAGGAAGGAGAAATGGTTTCTTTGTTAGCTGCCACTGCAGTGAAGAAATGTGTGTCAGATGTTGATATGGAGGATGGCTTCTTTCACTGTGTACTTGATCACTTTCTTATTCCATCTTCTGATTAAGTAAAGGATATCCCAAATCACAGACACCAATAGCAGAATTGCCCCCACAAAACAGAAAACCTGAAAAACAAAACATAACAATAACAAGAAGGGGAAAACAACAACAACAAAAAGCAATAACAAAAAGGGGAAAAAACAATAACAAAAAGGGGAAAAAACAATAACAAAAAGGGGAAAAAACAATAACAAAAAGGGGAAATAAAACAAAAAAAACAACTTACAACATAGTCATCGGATATCATTTTTATCAATACCCATTTTTTTAAACTTAATTAATGTGTTGTATGCATTCATCTATTATAAATAGTTAGTGTGCAGAGCAATTCCTAGTTGTCCTGGTTACAATAGTCCAAGAAAAAGACGAAAATGGTATTTTTGCCAGAAAAACCCTGGAGCTACAGATTTAAAACTTGGTATGCTTATACAACTTCACTCTCGGAGTAACATGGGCTGTGTCCCACCTGGCCACACCTCTTCCTTTTCCTGTGTAATGCTAAAAATGCCAAAAATGGTTTATCACCAGAAACACTTGAACCTAAGGAATTAGACCATTGTAAGGACCAGCCTCCAACCAAAGAGACAGAGAAGCATCCAGACAACAAGCTTTCCTAATTAACAGCTCCATAAATTGTAATGACATTAGAGTGTGGGCTGGACCCTTAGATTAGTTATTGTTAGGCAACCATTTAATTTAATGCCATTACTTATGTCCATTGAATGTTAATCAGCTCAGTGTGTAGTCACTTATAATGTTGTTATGTGTTTGAATTCTTATTTTTGTGTCATCTTTGATGTGGCTCCACCCACCAGGAGTTTCTACTTAAGGGAGCTCCTGAGTGGGAGAGCCAGATTTTCCCTAATGTGCATTTAAGTGATATAGTTTAAAACCTATTAAACTTGAAGGTGGCTCAAACTCTACCTAGCACATAGGATTATCTCTGGTGGCAGCATAAAACTGAGGAAACAGAGGCTTAAAATCCTCTGGACCTCCACAACCATGAACCCATATATATTTGAAATCAATTTAATCTGGGGAATATTTTAAGTACATTTATATGACCACACCCACTTCTGTTTTTATGTCAGGCCCAAAAAAAGACCAAAAATGGTACTTTGGCCAGACAAGCCCTTGGAACAACAGACTTAATACATGGTATGCGTACACAACTTTACTTTGGGAGTAACATGGGCATAATCCCTCTTGGTTACGCCTCTTCCCATTGGTGTGCAAAGCGAAAAAGTGCCACACAAAAAAAGAACTTCTGAAATTATAACGGTTGGACAAAAGGAGTTAGATCTACGAACACAATTTAATATATATATTGATTGTAAGTATGTGTGTCTAGGAATCATGGCTAAACACTGGGATTTAAAAGGCTGAAATTTAGCATGTACTCTCCAAGCACCCAGGTGAGCACTATTTAACAAATGTGGGTATTGTAATGGGTGTGTTTTTGCCATAGCCACACACACAGGATGTTACTTTGGCTAATTAGTAATCAGAGACCAATAAGGAAGTACCTAAGAAAGCATTATTAACCACATATGAGTGTGGTTTGGCCATAACCACACCCACTGGAAGTTGTTTAGGCTATTAAAAGTTAATCAAACGACCAACCAGACTGAAATTTGGAACAAGACTTCCAAGCAACTGGGTGAGCCTTATTGATCACATGTGCATGTGTCAATGGGTGCAGTTTGGTCATTACCACACCCATAGGACATCATTATGCCAGCCAAAAACTCTTTTACGGACTAACAGACTGAAATTGAGCATACTTGAGCATACGGAGTCCAAGTAACTGGGTGAGCATTATTAACTACATTGGGACATAGCAGTGTGTGTGGTTTTGTATTAGTCACACCAACAGGAAGTATTTTTGGCTATATATATATATATATATAAGGAGATGTCTGCCTGTCTGCCTGTCTGCCTGTCTGTCTGTACCACCATTCCTGCCAAACCTGTGGATGGATTTCTCTGAAACTTGTCTGTGATGGTAGGTTTTGACCCAACTTAAAACATGGGCTAAAAAAATTCTGAAAATAGTTGCCATGGTAACAAGAAAAGCAACCAAGCCCTTGGAGCTACAGATTGAAATTTTGGTATGCATATACAACTTCACTCTCAGAGTAACATTAGCTGGGTCCCACCTGGCCACACCTCCTACTTTCCCTGTATAAGGCTAAAAATGTCAAAAAGGGTATTTCAGCCATAACGCTTGAACCTTGGGAGTTAGACCCTTGATAAGCAGTACCTTTTGAGCTGATTTATATAATTCTATTATACTTATATACCTTTGGACCTAATATGGAAGAAGTTCACTATTCTGAAGTTAGCTCTTCTGAAATTTGCTCTTCTGAAGTTTGATTTTGGTGCTCACTTTTGAATTCATTGACCCTGCTGGGCCAAGCAACTTTAAATCCTGGTGGGTAGTTGTGGTGGCTAAAAGTGAAGACCCTGGAAAAACAAGCCAAAACACAAACCCCTCAACAGCTGCCAACTTGGTAATTAAGTGTTGTTGAAAGTTTGAAATTTGAAATTTTCTAATGCCAAAATATGTCAGTTTGCTGCAGGTGCAGTTGGTAGTGGTGGCAGAAAATGTAAGAAATGTGTATGTGTCAAGGGAAAAGACTTTGCAGGAACTGCCTTCCTTCTAGTAGTGGTTGTTGCTCAAACATGAAGCAAATTTCAATAACTACAGACCTTGACAACATCCTTGACAACACTCGCCCACCTCCAGATGCCAACCAAAGGGTGATGACTGCCCTACCAAAATCCCATTCAGAGTCCAGAAATGAAGCAAATATGAATAATACTGAAGTAAACGGCTCCTTTAAACAGTTAAGTAATCCAAATAATGCAATAATTCTCCCCCCCCCCCCCCCCCCCCCACATGTTCCCTCAGCTAGCCCATCATTTATTTGGGGTGATTATGACTCTGTACCATTTATGCATGCTCTGGAAGATGCCTACACAGAGATTGCACATTGGAGAAAAAATGTTTTCTCTGTTCCTTATGGAAATGCTGGTAAAGTTTTGTGAGTGAGCTTAGCAGATTTTTCGGTGAATTTGCTCATGGGTCAGCACTTGAGAGACTGTTGCACTGAAGGCAGTTGTCGTAATGTGTCCATCTTGCTACTACAAAAACCTTTTCGTGCCTCTAAACCTAAAGACCATTCCACTTGCCTAGAAAGATGTATGTTTTCTTGGATTGCTGGAGATATAAAAGGTTTATTAAGTGAAGGTCAATCCATTCAAAAACGCCTTCCAAAAACAGGCCAATGATCTTGGACAGCTTGCTAGATCCTTCTCCAAATTAATGTTTCAGGGAAAAATACACGCTGCTTTACAACTCCTTGAAAAGGGAGGGGAAAAGGTGGCACCTTATAGCCAGATGACAAGATGGATACCAACAATCCTGACTCCTTGTCTGTCTTTGAAGTTCTGAATCAAAGCATCCATATGCCCAGCAGGCAAACACTGAGGCCCTCCTTGAAGGTCCTGTCCTGTACCATCACTCTCTCACCCAGTTATTTGTGATTCTATAAATACTGCTAGCATTCGCACAGCAGCACTACATACAGAGGATGCAGCAGGTCCATCTGGTCTAGATGCTCATTGCTGGAGAAGGTTGTGCACCTCCTATAAATCAGCTAGTCATGATCTCTGTCATGCTTTGGCCTTAGTTGCTAAAAGACTCTGCACAACTTTGGTTGACCCTAGTTGCCTCCCTGCTTTTCTGGCCTGCCATCTCATAGCTCTAGACCAATGCCTCCCAGGTGTGGGACCCACTAGTATCTGCGAGACTGTATGGAGAATAATTGCAAAGGCTTGTCCTTCATACTATAAAATATGACCTGCAAGAGGCAACTGGATGTCAACAATTATGTGCAGGGCAAGTTTCAGGTATTGAGGCTGCTATCCATGTGATGAAATCTTCTTTGGAAGTGATGACTCGGAGGCAGTTCTCCTAGTTGATGCTTCCAATGCATTTAATTCGCTAAATCGGTAAGTTACCCTCCAAAATGCTAGACATCTTTGCCCCTCTCTTACAACAATTCTCATCAATACATACTGTGCTCCAACAGATCTCTTCATTCATGGAAACGTCCTGCTGTCACAAGAGGGTACAACTCAGGGTGATCCCCTTGTAATGCCATTCGGAAGCCTTCCTGCTATTTTCAGTTGGTAGAAGAAGCTCTGTGACTCTGGTCCAAGTTATGGATACCATGCAAATGCAGATAAGACTTGGTTAGTGGTCAAAGAACAACATTTAAACAAAACGACAGATATTTTCAAGAATTATAACGTCAACATAACTTCTGAAGGAAGACCATATTTAGATGCGTCCCTAGGAAATGAAAATTTTATCAACAGTTATATGTCAAATATGGTTACTGAATGGCAAAATGAACTGCAGGTGCTCTGTAAGATAGGAAAAACACAACCACATGCTGCCTTCACCCATGGACTTGTGTATAAATTCAATTTCATGTGCAAAACCACTCCAAATATAGAAGATTTCCTACAGCCTCTAGAAGATTGTATCCGCTTTAATTTTATCCCTTCCTTGTGTGGCAGAGCCCCACCTAATGATGTTGAAAGGAAATTACTTGCACTACCAGCTAGATTGGGAAGGCTTGGCTTAGTCAATCCAACTAGTCTCTCCTCATTGGAATACCAAGCATCAGTAAAGGTTACCTCTCCACTTTGTGAACTCATTTTACATTCGGAAAAGCATGATAAGTTTACTGCTGCCAATACTCAGATATCAGCCAAAGGAGAGATCATTAAATTGAAGTGCAACTCTCTCAGTAGCTGTGCTTCTGAGTTGAAATTTTCCCTTCCTAATTCCTTGCAACATGCAATGGCACTTGCTCAAGAAAAGGGTGCCTCAAGCTGGCTGACAACAATTCCCTTGAAAGAGTTTGGTTTTACACTCCACAAAGGTGCATTCAGGGATTCCCTTGCCCTCAGATATGGCTGGCAACCAGCCAATTTTCCTACTAACTGCTCCTACAGTTCCCTGTTCTCTGTTGAACATGCTCTATCTTGCCCCAAGGGGGGCATTCCATCTCTAGGACACAATGAAGTGAGGGACCTCACTGCAAATCTAATGGCTGAAGTTTGTCACAATGTCAGCATTGAGCCACACCTGCAGCCTCTCTCTGGTGAAGACCTACACGGTGCCTCTGCCAATACTGAAGCTGGTGCTAGACTAGATGTGGCTGCTTGTGGTTTCTGGGGAAGAAGATTTGATCGTGCCTTTTTGACGTAAGAGTATTTAACCCTCATGCACAGTCAAATCGCCAACAGAACCTAACCTCTACATACAGGAAACATGAAAATATCAAGAAGAGAGCATATGAACAAAGAGTGAGAGAAATAGAATTCGGATCCTTTATCCCCCTTGTGTTGTCTCTCACTGGAGGTCTAGGAAAAGCAGCCACTGCGTGCTACAAAAGACTTGCCTCAATGATAGCTTCAAAGAGAGACCAGACCTACAGTACCACTATGGCCTCATTAAGATGCCAACTATCTTTCTCTCTATTGGGATCTAGCAGTCAATGCTTAGAGGAGCTTGGTCAAAGCGAGGTCACGCTTTCTGATCCTCACCCGTTGATCTAATGTCAGCTGAGTCAAATTTGGCTCACCTTGTCTAACTTTTATAACATTCATGCTGTCTACTTGTCATATAATATTTATCTATCTATTTATTCATTTATTAAAAAATATATATATATATAAATTATATATATATATGGAATCAATATAATCTGGGGAATGTTTCAAGTGCATGGAATAACCACACCCATTTCAGTTTTCATGTCAGGCCCAAGAGAGGCCAAAAATGGTATTCAGCCAAACAAACCCTTGGAGTGACAGGTACACACAACTTGACTTTGGGAGTAACATGGATGGGATCCCTCCTGGCTACACCTCTTCCCATTGGCGTGTAAAAAATAATTCCGAATAATGCTTGGACCAAAGGAGTTAGATCAACAAACACACTTAATATATATACTTTGGTTTGTAAATATGTTTGTGTCTAGGTATCACGGCTAAACACTTAGACCAAAAAGGCTGAAATTCAGTATATACCCTCCTAGAACCCAGGTGAGTGTTATTAAACACATGTGGGCATGGTAATGGATGCAGTTTGGTCATAGCCACACCCACAGGAAGTAATTTTTGCTTTAAAAAAAAAGAAAAAAAAAAGAAGTTAATCAGCGACCAATCAGGCAAAATTTTGGCGCGTGGTATCCAAGTACCGAGGAGGTCTGGCCATAGCCACAGGAAGTTATTTTGGCTATTTAAATTAATGAAATGACCAACCAGAATGAAATTTGGAATGAGACTTCCAAGAAACTGGGTGAGCATTACTGATCCATATATGTGTGTCACTGGGTGTAGTTTGGTCCTGGCCACACCCATTACCATCATTATGCCTGCCAAATACTCATTTATGGACTACTCATGCTAAAATTTGGCATACCAAATCCAAGAAATTGGGTGAGCATTATTAACTACATGTGGGTGTGGTAATGTGCATGGTTTGGTATTAGCCACACACTGGAAGTTGTTTTGGTTACCCAAAGCTAATTAAAGGACCAACCAGGCCAAAATTTGAGTGGCTTCTATAACGTTTATGTTGACATTGGCCAGGCAACGCCGAGTATATGCTGCTAGTGTATATATATATATATATATATATATATATATATATATATATATATATATATAGATTTGTCCTAAGGAATTTACTTAACTGTTATATCCTAAATAACTATTTACTCACTTAATATTATCCATGAAAACAATAAACTTATCCTTCAATCTCCTAGTGAGAATTAACCCTTTCAATAATTGAATTTATCTAAATAATTGTAAGAAATAGGCACTTGGACTAGACCTCACCAGATGAGGTGGTCCCTATGGCTACAATACTCACAGAAGTACATATGAGAGTATCTCTGACATCGCTCCCTCCCTTCCACTCGCTAGCGAAGACAGCTGCAATAACCCCTCCCACCACATGCTCCAGCAGTTGCACGATGTTGAGGATGATGGCCTGAGGGCAGAATATAGACAGACAACATCAGTCTCAACACACACCACACACACTCGCATGCGCACACATATACACACACATTCTCATGTGCACATACACACATTCTCATGCGCACACGCACACACATGTGATGTTAATTGAAAATGCACTTTATTAGTTATTCCTTAATCACCAAACCAATATCAAACAAGTATTCCCTTTGCCAAATAGTGTTGAAACAAAATGCTCCAGGCAACATTTGAATGGATTCAGAGACAGCTGCCTCACTCACGATGGAGAGGGAGACCTTGATGAGGAGGTTGAGAGCTCCAATGTTGCATATACGGAGGGCAATGAAAAGGACGAGGAAGGTGATGGTGAGGAGAGAGATGACCACTGTGTAGGCTGCCACTAGCCTGGTGTGTGCGACCAGTGCAGAGGTGACATTATCATCCGTATTGGGAATGACTCCTCCAACCACCACCAGAGCTGTGCTGGCAGCCACTAGGGCTGGTAGAGAACCCAGCTGCAATAGATGGTGAGGTCATGACATGGCTGGTGGGTCATTCCATCCCACCTCATGCAGGCCAACACCCACACTAGTATGATACAATAGATAGAAGAGTGGATGGGTAGATAACCAGTATAGATAGATTGATAGATCAGACAGGCGATAAATCATGGATATTGCATGTGGTTAGATAGATGGATAGGGACACACTGGCCCCTGAAGGTCTGAACATCTCCTGCCATGAAGGAGGAAGAACTAAGAAAACTGTGTACCGGGAGATTGTGATGAGCTCAAGTGTGCCCACAGCATGACACATGCTGGAGTGGGTGCACATTTGGTTGACGTTTTGTGCCAAATAGACATAACACAATGTAACTGATTTTTTAATACAGACATTTCAGCTACTTTGCCTGCATAGGAGACTAGCAGGGCTACCCAGCTTTGCATGGGGAAAACATATTGAAATTTCGTGTGTCACCAACATCCACCCAAAGCCAACAGCTGTGAAGCTCTTCCAAATTTCTCCTGGAAAATGAGACAAGCATATTTTAAAGAATAATGTAATCAAATTTATCTTCTAACTGTCCAACTCCCAAGACTATATTTAGCTGTACTTATGCATCACTAAACAACACAATAAATTTTGGTGATAGACTGGATGCTAAGTTCACCAAATATGAATTTGGTTCCTACAACTGAACATGAAGCATGATTGCTGCCACTCAAAACATCCCTTTATATCAGCAGCAGCACCCCCCCCCCCCCCCCCCAAAAAAAAAAAAAATGCATCCGCTGGTACATCAGCTTAATTTCAACTGCAAGCATTAAGGGAGCACTTCAAGAGACAGAAAGTCAGCTCACATGTACCCACCTACCCCCTACCCCCAGAGCCTAACATAACCTGGAGACCACAGGGCCTAGCATAATCCCAGGGACCACAGCACACACTCTGGAGATTACCACTGCCTTATCAACCATGAACAGCATCAAGCAGGAAGAGATGAAACATTAACTCAAAACAGCAGACTTTACCAGCGCTGCAAGGATCCACAACGCTATTTCCACTCTGCCTTGCCAGAAGCTACAGATAGCACAGCCAGGTCTGGGCTCCAACACCTCCTCCGCTACCTCCTCCAGCAAACCGAGGCAGAACCGCTTACACATGCCGCAGTCCCAGCTGGTAATTCTGCAAAATTATGAAGCCACCTGCTACAAAAATATTTCTATTTTAGAATGTTAATTAAGACACTAGCATGTGGTCTGATCACACCCTGCACTTGACCAGGCCAGCAGAACAGGTGTTCAGCACACAGGCCTGTCATGTCTGGGTTCATGAATGTCACCATTGTTGCCATGACAACAAACCTGAATGCCAATTATTAAAAAAAAAAAACAAAAAAAAAAAAACAGCATGTACACCTACCTATCCATCTATCCAACTATCTGCACTACCTATCATCATTACCTGTCCTTTGCATCACTCCATTTCTATTTCCATCCATCATCCCATTTATAGTTCAGGCATAAGCCAACATTTATTTCACACACATCTTAACCATTTCTCCTCTATTTGAAACTAGAGCAACCTACATATCACCATGGTTACCAGTGCCACATTGTTACAACAAACACCATCCACACACAATACAAACAAGTTTAAAAAAAACAAAAAACAACTCTTTGGAAGAGTAAATAATATTAATAATAATTTTATTATTAAGAGAGGTCCATTTTCATGAAAAATCTTAGCATGAAGGATGAGAGAGGGTCAAGGATGAGAGAGGGTCAAGGATGAGAGAGGGTCAAGGATGAGAGAGGGTCAAGGATGAGAGAGGGTCAAGGATCAGAAGTCGTTATGTATCTGTAGAGAGCAGCTGCAGGCATTGTTGGGCGGCCATGTTGGCCTCACTGTCAGAGAATGCCACTTGGCATATGGCGTACTCGTGACTCTTCAAACACCTGCAAAAACAAAACACATGTGCATGTGTCAACAACAATACATGTGCATGTAATGTTCTAATCTATTTCTCTGAGTCTGCAATTGAGGAAACTGGATATATACTAAAATCCGTAAAGTGAACACAATTATTTGAAATGTAGTAAACTTTTACCTTCTGGCTTCAGGCAGCTGTCTCGCAAGATTCCTGAGCACCAGAGCTGCTGTGAGACGAACAGCCTTCGTCAGAAAATTCTCTGGACCAGACTCTACCTACAGTACCATGATGCACACACATTGACAGAGTTACTTACATGTACAAGTAGGTAAGCATCACATATCATGTCATGTGATCTAAGGAGCATGGCATGTGTAGGCCATGTACATCCTAAACCACATAGAGGCATGATACCACATGATGTCACATGACTCCTACAAGTTGTGGCGTGTGTGTACAGACCACACACTACCGGTCGACTATGCCATCATGCCACCTGCAGTGAAGTGCAAGGTTCATACCAAACAAGGCATTGACTTGAGTATTCCACACATGACAACATATCAGTCACATGACATGGCTATAGGACTAGAGTCACACATGTAACCTCTAACCTCCAGTTTTGGCAAAGCTTTCAATCTGGCCAACGTCTGACTTATCTTGGGGGAAGAGTAGGGCCGGTCATCTGTGCAGTGAAATGTCTGCAAGGGAACAAGTAGGTTGACAATAGCTCTATGGGGACACACATTGGACCAACACCACACTGGGTTGAGGCAGGTTGAAGTAAGTTGACAATAGCTCTATGGGGACACACACTGGACCAACACCACACTGGGTTGAGGCAGGTTGAAGTAGGTTGACAATAGCCCTATGGGGACACACATTGGACCAACACCACACTGGGTTGAGGCAGGTTGAAGTAAGTTGACAATAGCTCTATGGGGACACACACTGGACCAACACCACACTGGGTTGAGGGAGGTTGAAGTAGGTTGACAATAGCCCTATGGGGACACACACTGGACCAACAAACCTGTAAGTGTGTGAGTAGAGATAATTTTTGTCGCCTAGCGTTGCTATGACAACCATCCCACCGACAGGGTGAGGGGAGCATAGAGGGAGAAGAAAAATGGGTGCGGTTGATGTGGACCAGCAATGATGACCAACTGGACCAAGTGCTGCAATAAAGAGGTAAGGTGTGGATGCAAAAATAGTTAGCCACATAAAATGCAGAGGTAGTCATGACATGGACGTGACAAAGATAATGGATGTGCGAATGATTCTCCATGAGAGTCTAAGAAAGTAATTCAAGGAGATTTCTCTTTCTCTCTCTCTATTACTACTAGCATTTGTTGTCTGTCTACAAGCATGTTTGTACAGCTATCATGGTGGCATATCATTCATGCTGTGATAAGGGAGCTCTGGGTGTCCCTATACAACTAGAGTTAATAGCAAAGGTCAGGGGTGACTAGAAATAGATGACACAAGACAATGGCCTGGAAGATATGTCCTGATTATTGCAAGTATCCCATAAAGTTATCGTACTGCATGTAACATGTGACATACGAGGAACCTGCATGTGACAACCATGTGACACACAAGGAATCCACATGTGACACACATGGAACCTTTGTGTGACAATCATGTGACACACAAGGAACCTGCATGTGACCAGAGGCAAGTGTACCTGCTGCATTTGTCCCAGCGACAAGTCTTGAGGTCCGCAGTGTCTGCCACAATTGTCGCTCCAGTAGCAGCAACAGACAAGTTAGTCAGAGTCTGGCAAGGTCCGCCCCTCCCAGATGACAGGTTGTTGCCTAGGGAGACGGGGGTGGAGGGAGGTAGGGGAGGAGTGGTGAGTGCTGGTGTGAGGGGAGAGGAGGGAGGAATGTTTGTTGAAGGACGAAGATGGGGCACACAGAGGAGGTTATTCTTGACAGGAGGTGGCTTGGGCTGACTGAGCATGTGCGGCCAGTCATCCCCCCCACACACATCTCTAACCACATCCACATCTCTGGCCACACCCACAGAGAGGGGAGGGGTAATTGGGAAGGAGGAAGTGTTGGATCTGCTGTGGTTCTCTGTGGTTGCAGAGAGATTCGATGTATTAGAGGATGACGTCGGCAGACCAGTTGTTACCATGGCAACTATTGGGGATGGAGAGTAGGTGTGGTTTTTAGTAGCACCTCCATCAAACTTAAGTTTCATTTCTGCGACAGACTCTGTCTTGGACGATGCAAGAGAGGTTGGTGGCAGGGTTGCCATGGAGATCCCTCTCTCACTCTGCATGACTTTAATGCGCTTGGCTAAAGGCAAGCCACCGTCATCCTGACCTTCCACTTCCTCGCGTTCACCTCCAACCCCATTCACAGCGACTCGACATCCATCATTGACAATACTCGGCTCACCGCTGATGTTGCTATGGTTACCACTCCCTGTCTCCTGAGCAGACACGGACACACCTCCCACTTGGGTCGAGCCGGACAGAACTGGAGGCAATATGGAGGAGGCGTTCACTAGAGAGGAAGTACTCTCCATGTCAGCACGGCTAGTCTGATTGCTGGCAGTCGAGCTGCTGAGGGAGGAGTGGGTGTGGACCTGTGTGGTGGTGGTGATGGTGGGTGGGTCTCGTCTGTGCTGTGAGGGCTGTCTCTTGGCCAGGCCTGCCATCATGTGCACGCTCTGATTACTGCCCACTGTTATACGAGTGGAGAGGGCGTTGGCAAACACCTTCCTGCACCGGGTGAGGGGGCAGCAGTGAAAGAGTTAGGGAGGGGGGGGGGGGGAAAGAGGACATAGTGACATGGATGCACATATCCATGAAAGAGAGGGGAGGGGCAGTTACCATGACAACACTGGTGGGTGAAGGCAGATGATCATGAGGGGATAACATCATGTAACATGTATGCAGTATAACCACACCTCCCTTCAATATGTGCTGAAATAACCTTAATGACCTTCATATGTGCAAGGTAAGTAGAAGTCATTCTCTCATGCCGGTTTGGTAGGGAATCACCCAACATGCAGGATGGGTTGGTAAGGGATCACCCCACATTTAGGATAGGTGGAAGGGTTTAATCCCTACATGTAGGAAAGTTTGGTAAGGGATCTCCCCAAAAGTTGAACTAGGTGGGCAAGGGATAACCCAAAATGTAGGATAGGTAGGTAAGGGGTCATCCCACATGCAGGATAGGTTGGTAAGGTGTCAGCCCCACATTTAGGCTAGGTAGGTAATGGTTGATTTCCACATCCAAATAAGAGTCAGCCATGTTTCCCACACCCAGACCACACCCACCTGAGAAGTGTGTTGAACTCATTATTGCTGAGTGTGCTGTTGAGGCCTGCTTTAGCACTAGCCAACAGGTAAAGGGAGTACATCTCTATGAGCGACACATAGCTGCCACGACACTCCACATAGTGGCTCTCCAACCTGGCAACAGCAAGGCAACAGCACATGGTCACACGGTAACTAAGCATGGCAACATCAAAGCAACAAACAATAGCAAGACAAAACAGAAGGTGCCAACAAGATGACAAGACAGCAAGGCAACAAAACATAGCAACAGTAAATTGACATAACATGGTGGCAGTAAAGCAACAGCACATGGTCACAGCAGTGGCTAGCACACACCTGTGGCTACCTCACTCACCAGAGAGTGGCAAAAGACTCAGCTATTCCTGCCACAGAGGAGACAGAGGAAGATGAGGAGAGGGTGGGAGCTGGCAATGGAGGACTGCTTGTCGAGTGAGAGGAGGGCATGGTTCTGGAGAGAGGTGTGGCTGTTGTCAGAGAGGGTGTGACCGTTGTCAAGGACGTCATGGCATCAGTCAAGGAAGTAGGTGTAGCTATAGTTACAGAGATGGGTGTAGCTATAGTTACAGAGATGGGCGTGGCAATCACACGAGCATTATCACAGGTGGGCACAGAAGTAGTTGGAGAGGAGTTGATTGAAGAAGTTGATGAAACATTCTTGGCCAGGTAGGAGCGGAGGAGGTTGCTGGGTGGTTTCTCCCTCAAGATGCCGTCCCACTTTCCTGTTGCCATGCCAACACTCTGCACCACCACCTTGGAGGCCCCAGTGTCACCATGGATAACAGAAACACTGGATTCCCTGCCCGAGGAACTCCTGTTGCTAGCTTCTGGGAGCACAGGACTTGACAACGCACTGAGCGACATCAAATTCTGCAGCAGCTGGAGTGTAATATTTGATGACATTTTACCAGACAAAGCACTGGACAGAGCTGCAGGGGAGAGTCCCGGCATGGGAGAGGCTAAGACAGGGGGTTTCCCTTGAGTGGAGGGGCTGGTCGTCAATGTCGCGGAGGAAGATGGCAGCATAACTTGTCCCTGGGAGAGCAAGTTGGCCATGGAGACTAGAGGAACGACGACGTTCCCAATCCTAACAGTCTGGTTGTTGGCAGGTCTTGGAGCTGGACTGGGGCGTGGTCTCCCAGGCTTGTCCAGGGCCACGCCCACCTTGTGGTGTCTACTCAGGGTCGTGGTACTGACCTCTCTAGAGGAGGTGGAGGGACGGGTGGTGTGTGGCTGAGTGACAGCATTGGAGCGGGTGACCTTCACCACCTGCACCTTCCTCACCGCATCCTCCCCAAAGCTCTTCACATCCAGCACCAGCAGGGACACAAGCACCTCACACCAGCTGCAGGGGAAACCACACCCATTAATGCAAGGAAATTAGCTTCTGCTAACGTAGATGTGTGGATGAACAGGTTTACCTCACACAGACACAGGGGAGGGAAGGTTAGGGATGTGCATTGGGACACAGTCCAACTGTCCTGATATTGGGAAACATCTTGCAAAAATTTGAAGGTGCATAAATCCCCCCCCCCCCCCACCACCAAAAGCCCTCCAATGTGTTTACCCTCCCCCTCCTCCCCCCCCCACCCCCCCAGGACATATACCATACATACGACCAGCCTCCTCACAGAAACATACCACGCCCTCCTCACAGAAACATACCCCACCCTGCACATACGTGATGGTACACATGTGCTATACTACAATATGCCTGTACTCATACATATGCCATCAGTCAGTCAGTCAGTCAGTCAGTCAGTCAGTCAGTCAGTCAGTCAGTCAGTCAGTCAGTCAGTCAGTCAGTCAGTCAGTCAGTCAGTCAGTCAGTCAGTCAGTCAGTCAGTCAGTCAGTCAGTCAGTCAGTCAGTCAGTCAGTCAGTCAGTCAGTCAGTCAGTCAGTCAGTCAGTACTGTGCATTGCCAAAGGCTATTCCATCTAACAGAAACAAATAAACCTGGCATATCAGAGTACTGAAGTCAAATTTCAGACCATAAGTCAAGTTATGATGTCCTGTTTGATTAGTAAAGTTGATACTTGACTCATTAGTCCACTGCCATCAGCCACTAGGGCTAGGGCTAGGGGTGCCTCATACATCAGCCAGTGGTCAAGGTGAATTCAAATATACCTTAACGAATATCTTCAGATAAATATATAAAAAATGGGTAATCAACTTTACAAGCTTGAACCAATTCCAAGCCACCCCACCCCCTGTGTCCCAACACACAGAGAGATGCCCCAGGTGCCAACTAGCACAAAGACATTAGCTTCACTGGCCTCAGATGTGCAGGGAGGAAACTGCACCTCCAGCATATATGTGGACACATCTCATTGTCTCAATTTCATTATGGCAGAGTTGAGTTTATTCAAGTAAGTGTTTAGTTTATTCAAGTAAGTGTCAGAAGCTAGGAGGTGAAGGGTCTTGCTGGAGAAGAATCGAGCCACACACATATAAACTCAATTACTTCATATAAGCAAACCTCAGCGTGATACCATTTTTGGCATTTTTAGCCCTAGCCTTTTAATGCTTTCTTTTTTCTTTTTTTCTTGGTGGTTAAAGTAAATTTTTATTTGCGAATAACACCTGCCAACCCTGAAAGTTTGGTCAGTACCAATGCAACAACAAGCTCTTTTTATGAGGTATTTGAAAAGAAAATTGAATTATGTAACTTGAGAGATTGATGTTATATTTGTGATACCTGGCAAAATGATTTTGTGCTGGGGAAGGTTGTAGTCTCGTTCTGAAAATTTCATTTTCCAGGTCGATAAAAGCATTTTTTAAAGATCTCAAACGAACCTGATTGGTGTGAGGATGGCCTGTGAGAGCATAGACATACCACCTACAGGGGTTGGAAACCATCATACACAACTACAGTGATGTCACATTCAACTTTTCTCCCCCATTGTAGCTTTTTGAAGTAGCAACTGTTTCACTCGTCTATCAAACACCTCATAGTCCCTAGAAAGGCAGGGGGTAGCATAGGATCTCCTCTAATTAGTCACATTTTTATACACACACAGTGGAAACCTCATGGAAATCCTTGGAGAGGCATTTCTGGCACTTCACTTGTGCCGTGGTTGGTTTGTACTTATTGGGATAATATATTTCCTTCATTGCAACTACAATTGCCTTAGTTCCATGAGGATTGCCTTAGTTCCATGAGGTGTGTAGCCCCAAATAAAGTAAAAAAATGCATTTCTGTAGGCAGCTGCATCCTAGTATGCTCACAATAATACCATTTTCATGGTTATTTTTTCTTCTCAGTGACAACTGGCTGCTCAGTAATAGGAAGCTTTGATCCCTAGATATGTCTAAATAATTGTTGGAGTGCATGTTACCTTGATCTATGCCAGACACTCACTTACCCAACAGTGCCACATTTAGACACAGGTTGGACTACCAATTTATCCATTAGTGAAATGTGGATGCCTCACATAATCTTTCTGCTCCCAATTCCTTCATGTGGGATCTCCATGGTGGCAGCAACCATAGCTGAGATATGATTGCCGATAATAAAACAATATAATGTTATGCTGGGTAAAGGGTCTGTGCATGAGAAACTATTATTTCACCATGCCATGAAGAAGAAGTAGGTAATTGGCTCCTAGAACATCAACCTCACAAGGGAGGAGGCCTCCTGCTAAGTAGATGGTGAAGAAAGAACCCAACAGAGCTCACCAACCTCCCACTCTACCTTGCCTCTGTCTGGTTCAGGGGCAGACAGAGCCAAGGCAGAGTGGGAGGTTGACGAGGCCTGTCCACTGTTTGTGTGAGGCATTTGCTCTATTTGTTTCCCATCCATCTTTTTTGGTATTTGTGCATGTTTGTTTGTTTATTGGCACACAAACACAATGTCTATTAATTGAAGTACGTGAATCATAGAGATTAGTTTGTTCTATGGCCGCACTCTTCCACTGCATAAGGAGGACAGAGAGAGAGAGAGATGGAGAGAGGGAGGGAGAAAGAGAGGGAGCAACAGCAGACAGCACAGACAGGCACACACCTGGGGAGAGAGACAATGACGGAGGAGGGGGAGGAGAGGGTCTCTGAGAGGGTGAGGATGTAGAGCAGGTCCAGACACAGTAACACCAACTGCACGTCAGGGAGGAGCAGCAGCTGGAACACTCTCTGCAACACCTCCAGGCCCAGGAGGGGCAGGAGACCATGGTTGGGGGGCTCCCAGGAGAGCTGACTCAGCACTTCTAAACCTGCACCAAATGAAAAAGAAAATAAAAAACAAACAAGATGGGTTAGCAATGGTACACTCTAAGCTCACCTGGGCTATAGATACATCCTATTTAAACTCTTGCACAGACACACTCTGCTTTACAAGCACCATCAGGCAACGAGGTGTATATCACACAGCATTTCATCTGGTGCATACGATCAATAATTTATTATCAAGAAACAAATTAAACATTTCATTTCCGCATAAAGACGTAAACTAATGTCAATATTCCTCTCTAAGCTATCATTCACAACTGCTACAAACTTCTAGACCCAAAAGAAAGCGATTTTTTCACCTCTACCCCTGGACCACCTCTGCCCCCTGGAGCACCTCTCCCCCCATAAGGGACCACTGCTTGCCTTGCAGAGTAGTGCTCCGATCTTGTGCCATCAAGCACTCCAGCATACAAACCACCAGCAACTCCAGTGGATAGTGGTCCACCCATGAAGAAGAATACACCGAGGAAGAGGAGCTGAGCACGAGATAGGGAGCCAGGTGCACCAGGACATCCATGGCCGTGTTCTTGACAGCCGGATGGCTGCAGGAAGAGGCCAGGAGGAGGAAGCGGAGAGTGGCATCATGCCCGGAAAGGAAGGACACAAACTTGCCGGAGAGGACGAGGTTGCTGAGGATGGTGAGCACCTGTGCCACACGGTAGCTCTCAACTGCCCACACAGTGTCGTCACTCCTGGATGCAAACAGACCACTGTGCTGGTGTAATGCTGGGCGGGGGGAAATGGTGGGCGAGGGAGTGGGGGAGGACAGTGCAAGGATATTGATACTACGGAGGTAGAGCTAACAAAGGAAGACACAGGAAGGGAGTGGGGGTGAGATTAGAGGGGTGATAGACAGATGAACTCTTACAGACGGGGCTGTAGTGAGGTGAGAGAAGGGAGCACAACCACTCTGGTGTCGTCACAGACCAAAACTACATGTGGAACACAACCAGTTGCAATGTTGTAGATCAGATCACATGATGTGTTGCAAGATCACATGCACACCTCCACCCACCAAACTAAAGGGACAGAATGAAGTCACTGCACACAAACACATCGTCACTAACAACACATCTCAAGTATCACACATAGCTCCTTCATAGAAGTTCATGGCAGATTTATGATTTGTACGACTGTGTGACTGATTGCTAGCCATTTCCACGCTACTGCAGTGCATGAGAGGGGGGTCCTAGTGGCATGGTGAGGTTGGTACTAAGGCTCCAAAATAAATACTCTCAATAGTCAGCCAGAAAGACTGGGACCTGCTGAACATGTTGCTATGGTAACAGCCTTGTACGGAATGCTTACACTCACAGACTCGACAAGAACCCAAAGTGGCATGTGAGCAGGTCAGTGCTAACTATGTCACCATGGTGATGTGTCCTAGAACAGTAGGTACACTGTTTTCCTTACTTACCTGTAGAAAGTCCATTTCAGAGTCAGATGGATACCAGCAGTCATGGTAAAGGGTCTCCAATCCTAAGTCATCTATTTACGAGCACAAAATAACAATTAATAGCAATAACCAATTAGTGTTACAATCAACATACAATAATACAGAATCCACTTCAACCTGCCTCAACCCAGTGTGATGTTGGTCCAATGGTGTCCCCATAGAGCTATTGTCAACCTACTTCAACCTGCCTCAACCCAGTGTGGTGTTGGTCCAGTGTGTGTGTCCCCATTGAGCTATTGTCAAACTACTTCAACCTGCCTCAACCCAGTGTGGTGTTGGTCCAGTGTGTGTCCCCATAGAGCTATTGTCAACCTACTTCAACCTGCCTCAACCCAGTGTGGTGTTGGTCCAGTGTGTGTCCCCATAGAGTTATTGTCAACCTATTTCAACCTGCCTCAACCCAGTGTGATGTTGGTCCAATGTATGTCCCCATAGAGCTATTCTCAACTTACTTCAACCTGCCTCAACCCAGTGTGTTGTTAATCCATTGCGTGTTTCCATAGAGCTATTGTGGGTACAAAGCAACACATGTGTGTGTGCATGTGTGTACCATATAGTTGGGAGGAGGGGAAGACTGCCACATGGGCCAACATCAGGTCTAGTATATTGGGAAGCTGCAGACAGAGCAGAGAGACAACATATTACAGCATTGATGGCATGTTGATGTCATTGTGCGTGGTTTGTATGCATGTATGTATATAACACTCAGACAGTGAGAGACTCACATCTACTCATGGTTGGGCTCTTCTATGCTACAGGGACATGTGCCACTACACAGAGTGGCATAATGCCTCTTACAGCTGACAGGAATTCACACCACAGGGAAGTGAAAGACACCCCTGCCTGAGAGCAAATCAAGTCAAAACAAAATCCCCTTGTTCTAGTCCCAAGCCACCACCATACCACACCTCCCACTGGCCTGAACCCTCAGGCAGGAACCGTACATGGGGTGAGCTAAGACAGTGTACAGTCCTGGGATCCCATGGGGTGAGCTAAGACAGTGTATAGTCCTGGGATCCCATGGAGTGAGCTAAGACAGTGTATAGTCCTGGGATCCCATGGGGTGAGCTAAGACAGTGTATAGTCCTGGGATCCCATGGGGTGAGCTAAGACAGTGTATAGTCCTGGGATCCCATGGGGTGAGCTAAGACAGTGTATAGTCCTGGGATCCCATGGGGTGAGCTAAGACAGTGTATAGTCCTGGGATCCCATGGGGTGAGCTAAGACAGTGTATAGTCCTGGGATCCCATGGGGTGAACTAAGACAGTGTGGAGTTATGGATGGACTACATGGGACTCACAGGCTAACAGGAATAGGACAAGCACTACTGACCTCGATGTAGAGAGAGCCCGCCCCTTTAAAGGTTATAATTGTCAGGACATTGAAGACAAAGTCCACCTCGTTGGGATACCCCGAGAGGAGGGAGCGGACCAGGCGATCATACCCGATTCCTTGATCCTTTGTTGATGTGGGGACATACGTGGGAATGGAACCAGGAGTGGGTGTGGTCACTATGCTTCTCCATGGCAACAGGGGGAGGGATGGTGGTAATGCAGGTGTGGGGATGCTGGGGGAGGAGGGTCTGGGAGCCAGAGGAGCTGGTTGGACGAAGTCAAAGTAGTTTGGGTCTTTCTCAAAAGCTTCAAACTTTTCCAATAACCTGCAGAAAGACACAGAGAACTATAGTGACACAGTGTTACATTGCATAACACTGTTTGTTACAACACGTAACCAACATTAGCAGGCAATACGAAGCTTGACCAGTGAGGACTGCATTCAGAGACACTGGGCGGAGCAGAGACCAATCAGAAGCCCCACACCAGGTGACAAAGAAGATGTGACATTAGAGACGTAAGTGATAACTACAAGAAGCCAAGACATATCACTTGCCAAGTGGCTTGAAGTAAACAACAGATAGATAGAAAGACTCCACATGGGGTGGACAGAATGGTGACCTCAAGAGGTTCGATTTTACCAAACTCCCATCTTTGACCTTTCAATATGTAGGTCATCAAATCCAAGGTAGAGCCAGTCAAGGGAGTGTGGCAGAATGACAGCCATTGCAACAAGATCTGATACCACTTCACTTGTGAGAACTGCTTCAAGTGGAAGCAACAGGAGAAATTGAACATAACATATTTCTTACAAGTTCCTTAGCCTGGATCAAGGCACTGGGTCACCCATCACATGGGGGGGGGGGGGGGGGGGGGGGGTACTGGAGGGCAAGAATTTCACAGTGGATAAGCTCTGTTCTTCGTGGATGTCACTTGAACTATAGAACCTTGAACATATCATTTCATAGGCATTGGAGCAACCACCATGTGGATTCCTGGATCCCTTGACAAACACAGGCCTTGAGAGAGGATATTACACTGTTCTAAAAGGTAACTGCTCACTATCTCTCCTCCAGTAATCTTGATTAACACTATAAGCTTAGGGCAAAGGAAACCTAGCAAGGGCTAGGGCTGTAACGCCCCAGGCAGCTGGGCTATTGAGCCTTTGAGCATTCAATTGAAGTTTACTTCTAGGTCTTGTGGTGGGTGATATCAATACATGACAGGACAGGACCAGACACACCCCCAAACAAAGTGAGTGATCACAGTCCGATCTTTGTCCTGGTACACATTGGCTGTTTACTGTTGTCATTAATAACTGAAAAAATAAACAAAAAATATTGAAAACTGTAATCCAATAAAAACCACAGGCCAATTTCTGGTATCTTGGTCCTACAGTATCACATGCCGGTCATGTGATCATTCAAGATTACCACCAGGAACCTTCCATGTTTCATGCACATAAGCAAGCTCATCACATGTGTGTCACATATATTGTAAGTTGTGAGATAGAGATGGGGAGGTGGAGTGTGCAGAAACAATTCAATTACTCACATCTAGATTACATCACAGAGTAGGATCACATGTATACAGGAACACACACTAATACACTGTATACGCAAGGGTTCAATCGAAATTGACCAAGTGCGTACACACACACTCTCTTTCTCTGTCACATACACTCTCTCATACAAAAATGTATGTGTGTTTTAAAAATAAAATACACACACACACAGAGACACACTCACACACACAGAGGCACATACATATGCACGCACACACCACACACACCAGTAGTACCATACCAGGACCTAGAGGTGAGTGCATTACTCCCAGTCATGTCAAATGCCACAACCCTTGCGTTCCCAAGAGGTTTCTCCTACCGGAGGAGCTTCAAGCTCCATTGCTGTTAGTTACGTGCCCTCGGGCTGTGTGGGGACCACTCACTTCATGTAGTGCTGGCGCACAGCATAAGAGGCACTGGTGACTGAGGGAGGGAGGTGGAAACTACGAGCCACCTCTCCCCATTGCCTTGACTGGGACACAAACTCATGGCCACCCAGAGACAAAACTTTGTTGTAGAGGTGGTACACATCCAATTCCCTTCCACCAAGAGTGGGTATTCTTCTAAGAGGAGTACTGCAAAAGGGAGAGAGAGGTGGGGAGGATGTAAGATGTTCAGATAAGTCAACTTCAAGAGAAAGTATCTCATGTAAGCTGTAGTACAGAGGGATGGATAGGTACCGACATATCACTGAGCCATTGGTAGCTAGACACATTCACTCACACGCCCAAACGCTAGCTACGAGGCATACCTGCAAAAAAGAACACACCGCCTGGATAAAAACCAATCGCTAAGGCAAAAACAATCGTTAAAATCCCGAACTTCGTTGGGCGAGAGTCCGGAGGAGCTAATTTATTAGCATTGCCCCCACCCCCTTTACGTGAGGCCAGTCCTCATCTCCATTGAAGACCGCGAGAGCTTACCCATTTTTCTGGTGAAATTCCAGCAGTTTCGTCATGAATTCCTTGCTCCCCTTCTGGAAATCTACAGCGCTAGTTATCTCGCTCATAGTTGTACCCCGAGACTTCTGAGTCGTTCAGTGGCTTTATTCACCCTACGAGTTCCCACGGACGCCTTACCACTGAAAAAAAGGGCCTAACATACCGTCTAGCTGCGACATTACGCATTCCACACCCCGCCATTTATCCTTATCATGCCCAGCAAGACAAGTTGGCCATGTTAAAATTTCCACTGGGCATGCGCAAATATGAGAACCAGTAAATCGCAAAATTAAATGTTGAAATAATCATGAACAATATTCCTGTTTCTAATAGTTCAGAAAGTTTTCAGTTTTAAAAGTCTCTTTATCCTCCTAACCAGCGCCTGTATAAAGCCAGTCTTCACATTAGACTTACTCTGCAATTGGATCTGCAGGACAACAAGAAAAGGATAAGAGAGAACAACAACAATTGCAGCAATGATATCACTCAGCCACACCCACTGTCACTTCCTGTAGTCTCTTGTGTCCAGTTTTGCAATTTCTAAGAATAGTGACTGGATATTCCCAACCAAGAAACTCACCACAACTAGTATAATGTTTGTTATCCTACAGCTATTGCCAACCTACTTCAACCTGCCTCAACCCTGTGTGGTGTTGGGCCAGTGTGTGTCCCCATAGAGCTATAGTCAACCTACTTCAACCTGCCTCAACCCAGTGTAATGTTGGTCCAGTGTGTGTCCCCATAGAGCTATAGTCAACCTACTTCAACCTGCCTCAACCCAGTGTGGTGTTGGTCCAGTGTGTGTGTCCCCATTGAGCTATTGTCAAACTACTTCAACCTGCCTCAACCCAGTGTGGTGTTGGTCCAGTGTGTGTCCCCATAGAGCTATTGTCAACCTACTTCAACCTGCCTCAACCCAGTGTGGCGTTGGTCCAGTGTGTGTCCCCATAGAGCTATTGTCAACACATCACCAAGGGACATACACATACACACAGACAGACAGACACATACACAGACAGACACACACACCTCCTCCAGGTCAAGCAGTTTCTTAAAGAGGCCGTCAGAGAGACACCGGGGTAAGTTTGTTCTGAGCTGCTCCAGATCACCAGAGGATATCTCCTGCTCTGAAGTGGTCAAGTTCAAAGGTGGAGTATCGACTACACTGGGGGCATAATCTAGTACGTGATCACACACGAACACACAACAATAACTACACCATCTAGTAGTGTCTGTAGAATGTACTCATCAATTTACTATTTATGGGACCAGACAGGACTTCACCTGAAGAGGACAACATTCACTTTAAACTATAAATATCACCGGGTCCATTGCAGTTTTGCTTGCAATAACCACGCCACAGATTGTCCAAACATAAACACTCATAAAAACAATACAGGCTGAAGTGTGCCTCTGGCAGGCCACCACAATTGGTGGTGGTAGCAACTGCACTGTGGTTCACAGTGCTGTTAATAGTCTTTGTTTAGGCTAGTGGGACCCAGACCATGTTGACCTCAAAGTAAAGCTGTGTAAGCATGGCAAGTGTCACACGTCCAGGTGCAAAGGTGTGAGTGTCACAGGCAAGATGTTCTCTACCAAGTGTTCACTCCTACTATGCTGCTTTCAGCTATACCTAGTCATGTGACGTAGGCAGTCATGCATGGCCATTACTATGTCGTGTAGGGAGAGGATGAAATGCAAATATATTTACTATTACCTTAAATTTAAAATTTATTTTTGTTGGAATAATACTTTTTTTACGTGAGCAGCTTGGTAACACAGCAACAATTAGCCTGAAAGACACCAACTAATCAACAACTCTCGTTTGAAACACCAACTTCACTTCCGATCTTCAAACGTGTAGACAGTAAACCTCAACCAATCCACACAATCAATCCAAACTTTATATTATACCAGTCATAATTGGATTTTTCTATGTAATAACATGACCATGTGCTCAAACAAAAAGAGAGAGGAGAATATGAGTGGTTTGTCTCAATAGTTGCTATGGTACCACTACTTCCACATCACAGAGACTACGGTGGGTGAGGGACACCCAGTCTACACTCAACATGTCTGAGTCATCCTCCAGTCACCTGACTCACCACCTGACACACCCACTCACTCTGGAAGTCTCCAGAACAAGGCGTGCATATTGCAAGAGAATTGCAATTATTCGTATTGCCATGAAATCAGTATGACCTCCAGTGACTATCTTTTCATCCTACATCACTACATATCATATGAGGGGGCAAGTCCAGCATCAGGGCTAGGGCTAGTTTCATGTGGACCTCCACACATACAGGCAGTGTACCTTGACCTCCAAACATGCAGGCAGTATACCCTGACCTCCACACATGCAGGCAGAATACCTTAACCTCCACACATGCAGGCAGCATACCTTAACCTCCGCATGCAGTGTACCTTGACCTCCAAACATGCAGGCAGTGTACCTTGACATCCAAACATGCAGGCAGTGCAGCCTGACCTCCACACATGCAGGCAGAATACCTTAACCTCCACACATGCAGGCAGCATACCTTAACCTCCGCATGTGGTGTATCTTGACCTCCAAACATGCAGGCAGTGCAGCCTGACCTCCACACATGCAGGCAGAATACCTTAACCTCCACACATGCAGGCAGCATACCTTAACCTCCGCATGCAGCGTACCTTGACCTCCACACATCAGCAGTGTACCGTGACTTCCACACATGCAGGCAGCATACCTTGACCTCCACACATGCAGGCAGCGTACCCTGACCTCCACACATGCAGGCAGCGTACCTTGACCTCCACACATGCAGGCAGCGTACCCTGACCTCCATACATGCAGGCAGCCTACCCTGACCTCCACACACGCAGGCAGCGTACCTTGCAGTCTCCTCATGTTATTGTGTTGGGAGGAGAGGGAGCCAAATTGCAGCCTCAGCCGGGGGTCAGCTGGCTTGGAGTGCAGCAGGTAGAACTGCAGGTGCTGCCACAACAGGTAGAGCAGGTTCTCCACCACATCTGGTAAAGGATAAATAAAAACAAACACAGGTGTAAGAGGTATGTCTCGCTGTGCGCAGTGATGGCAGGTGTGTTGCTACAACACCTGTCTTTAATATGACCTTTTACTGATTGTGTGGACAAGTTCAGAGGTCAACGTCACTGCAGTGACAATACAGGCAACGCAGGTAATATAGCACCTACAGTTGGTAATGGGTCTTCAAAAACATAAACGCAATAAACATGCAGCATGTGACTAAGTCAATGCTAGACATATACTCAGTATTCATGTTCACTAGGTAAAATGGTAAGGGGTCGACACTATTATTAGCCCTATAATGGCATGCTATGTGCATGTGGTACAATTCACGTGTCCGCAGCAAAAATATCACACCAGTAGGTAAGGGGTCTGCACCACTACAAACATAACGTACATGCATAGTGCTGCAGTTCCTTTTTCTTGTGTGAGATTAGAGAGTTGAGTCGTCTCCGAGCAACAACTTGTTGCTGCGTCACTGGCAACTTGTCTGCCGAGGTTGCCACAGGCAACAACTGGACAAACACACCACAAGCTCTGATCACATTACATTGTATCACACAGTATATAGTTGCATAGCTGTGGACAGGCGGTAATGGAATGTTACACTGTTACACTGTGTTACATTGCATATCTCCTCCCCCCTCCCATGGTCAGCAGATCAAACAAGTATATGCACCAACATACACACATTCAGTTCTCTATCTCTCTATCATGTACCTACATGTATATGTGCCCATATCTTCTATCTACATGTGTATAATGAATTCATCTATTTCTGCATGTCTGACATGTGTATGTGTACATGTGCATCCATCTATCTATCTAACACCTACCTATCTATTTTTCTCGCTCTAAAAAATACATTCAAATAAATATAGCATAGATACATACAATGTTTCAAGGGACTGTACCATTTCTTCATATAAGAATATAAATGAACACAGATCCTTCCAAAGTGGCAATGCTCTCACCCTCATGCTGGCACAGATCACTTGGCACCATATAAACAAGACAGACTTGAGCATGTCAAGTTATCTTTACCAGTCTGGGCTTCAGCCTGTGCTCACATACACATGGAGGAAACACCGCCCCCTCACATCAAGCCCTCCCCCTCACAACCACCCCCCCCCCCCTCACCCACCCGCTCACTTGTTTGATGTCGTCATTAGACAGAGGACCAGACTTCTCTTTCTTCTTGACTAGCAGCTGCAAGATGTCGTGAGTCCTGATGTAACTCTCGGAGCACTCCCGCAAGTGTTGAATCAGCAGCCCCAGAGACGGAGCGTGGGAGGTCATGGGAGGCACAGCAAGAGATGAGAATGGATCTTGACTAGGGGGGGTGCTCATGCCTTCAGACAGGTCCGGCTTCAACAGGATCCGACAGTACGGCACAGACAACTCCACTCCTGCAATCACCAATAAATAGAACAAACAAAAAAAATCGAAACTATCAGAATAATGGCAACAGCTGATTGGTGGGGGTGGGGGGTAACGGCACCTCTTTGAATCCTACACAAACATTGTAAAACTTATTTATGATGCCACGAAGCTTTGCAAGACAAGGGTAGATATCTAATTAGACTGTTTAGCAATCAATTTTATATTCCTCAAAACAACTATTATCGAAACGTTACGAGTGTACAGACCACACCCACTCTTTTGTGGCTTACTGGCAGTTACACCGTTAAGGTGGGCAGCAGGCAAGTGAAATCTCTCAAGTAATTAGAGCATAGATATTTTAGCATATGGATTTGAAACAGTAAATGTTATATGAAACATTTGTGTTCGCTAAACCGATAATTATCAGATAGTATCTGTATATTTAGAAGCGCAGTGACCAAAGTAGCTAAATTGGTAGTCGAGTCAGTAAATGCCATAGCATGGCACTGTTGGTGAGTGAGTTTGTGGCAGGTATCAAAATAAAAAACACTCTAAGATATTATTTGGACATATATCTAGGGATCAAAACTTCCTATTACTGAGAAGCAAGTTGGATCTCAAAAGAGAAACCCCACAACAAAAAAAAGGATTATTTTAATCCTTTTGGGGTGTAGCTACCAAAAAAAAAAACCCAAAAAGCAAACAATAAAACAACAAAAAAACAACACACATTTCATTTCTTTCTCTCTTTTTTAAAAATGTTACTGAACAATGCATTGAACTAAGACAATTATAGCCACAATGAATAATACAGTATCCAAATCTTACTTCAAAAAACAAAAACAAAAAACTATACAAAGTTTGGGAGCACAACCCACCCAGGATACATACACCAGAAATGCCGCTTCAAAAACTTTCATGAAATTTTCCACTGGGTATGTACATAAATGTGACTGATTGAAGGGGCCCCTATGTCACCCTCTGCCACTCTAGGGACTAGACAAGGTTTAATAACCAAGTGAATCAGTGGAGAGCTAACGTTCTTCTTCTTTTCATCTTAGAGCAGTAATACGGATAAGACAGGATGTGATGCCGTCCTCAGTAAGTTTTCATTGGTATTTCCAATCCCTGTGCTAGAGTATCTCTCATTAGAGCCACACTTACCTAATAGAGCGTGGCAAGAAAGTTACCAGCCCAAGAATTGCAACTAAACTAGCCGATAGCAGACTGCAAAAACCAACCAATCCAAAACAGCCATTGTCACAAGTGATCCTGTGGAAGTATTAAGGCCTGTCCATACCAGAGCCTTGATCGTCATCCCATTGGTATAAATCCTGTCCACACGACACTCACATTGCCCAGGGTAAGATCCAATCACGATGAGTCTAATCCCACCTGTAAAACCATTGATTAAGAAACTGAAATAGGATTATCCAAATGTGAAGCAAGTCTGGTGTGCAGATGATGCAACTGGTGCTGGCACTCGTGAAGATCTGAGAACATTCTGGACCACTCCTCTGCAAATCCATGGTGAGATACATGGTGATGTATATGGATATCACCCAAATGACAGCAAAACACATCTCATGATAAAACCAGAACCTACTGAGAAGGCTGGGGAGGCATCAACACCACCACAGAGGGAAAGTGACACCTTGGAGCTGCTACAGGTTCCAGATCATTCACTGGAAGAATACATTGCAGCCAAAGTGTTGAAGTGGTCAGATGAGATCAAAGAGCAGGCTAGTATGGCCACAACTCTACCTCATTCAGCCTACTGCGCCTACCCTCACGGTCTATCCCTTGCTGGCCCTTTCTGTCATGCACTATTCCACACATTGCTGACCTGCTACAACCACTGGAGGAAGCTATTCAACAACATTTGATCCCTATCTTTACTGGTCGCCCATCCTGCTCCAGTGTGGAGAGGGACCTATTGGCCCTCCCAGTCTCCATGGGTGGTATGAGATTAGTCAACCAGGTATCTTCATCTTAGTGTTACTTCAATGCATCTCTTCACTTTACATTCCCCCTAGTGTCCACCATTGCAAGGCAAGATCAGAATCAAACAGTTGATGTATGCACAGAGTTACAGAGTTATGGGAATTAAGACAATCAAACCAGAAACATTGGCTGCAACAATCCAGGAATGTTATGACCATCTCTCCCCACAGCTGAAACACGAAGCCACAATGTTCTATAAAAGGCATGAAGATTTTCTCACTTCCAAGAGACAGAAGTCATACTCCATCATCATCACATGGCTGAGGTACCAGCTATCTTTGATTGCCACAGGCCACCAACCATGTATATCTGTGAACAAGGCCACCAAACGATAAGCCCTGGAAGGATGCAGACTGTGACATCACCTTAGCAACAACAGAGGGAGGCATCCCAAGTGATTAACACTATTCCTCCTTGACATTATTTTCCTTATTTTATTATTGCTGTTCATTTTTTGTGCACTAATAAGGTAATTAATATTCAGTGAAATTTTTATTGAAATTTCTGGTTGGGGGGGGGGGAGGGGGGGTAAAAAATTATATAATAAATTTGAGATTGGCCATGAAAGAGTATTGCAGCTGGTTGGGGTATAGAAGAGATAAAGCCATGGTAGGGCATCAGGGTAGCTGCTGATGTGCAGAGTCAGCAAGATGGAGTTGCTTGGAATCAGTCTATGTAAAAAAAAAAGAAGCAATACCTCCAGCAGGCTCCAGTTATGATCGAACATGGCAGCAGTGAAAGACAAAATTAAAACACTTCATGAAGAGGTATAGAGAGGTCAGTTCATTTGCATGCTGGCTTGTTTTATAGGGAAAAAACTATGAGTTAAATATCAATAAAAAAATGTTTCCTTTTCTTTTCCTTCCAAGTACACTGCCAGGCAAGGTGAAGGATAATGACAACAAGTAAGGCAGTTCCTCAGCAACTTGCCCTCTGCATGAAGAAGTAAGTGCCACCTCGGGAAGCCAAGCTGTACCTCATGCCCCCTCCCCCCAATAGTTGTGGAGAGTGGAGGAGGGAAATCCCAGCTGCTGTGGATAGTGACATTCCAATTCCCTGTAGAGATGGTGTTGCCGACTACAACAAAAAATTAATTTATTTTTGCTGAAAATAAATATTATTGGTGCCTTCAGGTGTCAACACACCTTTATGGTAGGGCTAGGGCAGCCAGCTGAATATACATAGCAATTTATTTCAAAAGCTGCTGAAACATCTTACAGGATGTCTTACTTTTGGTGGGGGTGAAAATTCTATCAGGTGGGAGGGGGGAAGAATGGGTGGAAATTCAGGTTGCCCCCTCACTTTGTGTGACACACTAGCTTTCCCTTCTACATGTAATGTGGCCCACATGTGACTCAAGTAGCACAGAGAAAGTTTAATTAAAGACAGGAATTAAGAGTTAAAAGAAAACAAAAAAACTGAAGATCACAGGCCGATGTTACAAGAGCTGGGAAAAGACCTATCTGTGAGGTTACAAGAGCTCCAGATGGAACTGTGAGTGCTTATTGTCAACTGTGCACCATTTCCCTCTGTGCAAGGTGGTCCAATTCAGCCAACCATGAAAAATCTGAAAAGCATAAACAGAAGATCTCTACCTTGAAGGGCACTTCACCTATCGTGTTTTCCAAGCCATCAGGCTGTTTTAACTCTAAGTCAGATCAGGTGAAAAAGGCAGAGCTTCAGTTGGCAGTTGCCATGGCTTGTCACAGCTCAATGGCAACTGTAGACCATCTTGGTGCCATTATTGCTGCACATGGAGAAGGGAGCTCGTGGGGGCAAAGTCTCCTCTGTGAAAACATGACAGCAGAAACCCACACCAGCAACCACAGCTACAGGACTCACCCACTTCATGTTAGAATCCACTAGCTTTGGCAACATACTTATGTTTGCTTTGATTATTCTTTTCCTTCTCCTATTAACGATCATCATTATGCAAACATCATACCACACATGATTTCAATCAATTATATCCCATCTTAGAAATTATATAATCATCCATTGACGCCCATTTCTTCATCTCAAACACAATGATGAAGACAGACCCCCACTCGAAACGTTTGCATTATATTATTTGATGAGATTTATTGAAATCTATTTGAAACCTTTGTCCTATTTAATCTATATTACGCTAATAAACTATTGACCAATTCTGGAAGATACAGTAGTTACAATTAACATACTGAGTTTGACAAGTCAAGGCAGCCATAAGGAAGGGTATGGGCCCCAGAGATGGTATCACAGTAAGTGAAGGTTCTTCACCTGGGACTGGTAAAGTGACTCTTGTCACCATAACCAACTGCAATCCAGAGCAGATGGTCAAAGAACTAGACATGCATTACCAAAGTCTTATGGACAGGGTGTACACAAGACAGAACACCCTGTTGCCCGTCGATCATGTCGACTTTGGAGCCAAGTTCATGCACGAGACCAGGAATACCTGAAGCAAGGTAACACACTGCAATACCAAGCAATGATCGTTGGCATAAAGATAAAATGTCATGATATGCTGATGAAGGCCCTGAGTCAGGGAAAAGCACGGCTCCCACCAGTCAGTCACCAACACAGTAATTGAGCGTGTGTTCTCACAAGTGACATTGGTGAAAACAAATTGACGAAACCAAATGGCCCAAGAGTAGCTTGAAGCTATTGTGAGGATACAAAGTCTTCCAGCAGACCAATAAGTGCTGCCACAATTTTAAGTCCTGCCACGATTTAAGTCCTGCCATGATTTTAAGTCCACACCAAAAATGTTGGAACTTTCCAATACAAAAAAAAAGGTATCTCTGTGATGAATCTGAACCTATGTAAGATTGTAACCACATGAAAAGTTCAGTGCTAAGAGTGAAAACAACTTTTTTTAATGTGATAAGGCCATGCCACTTAAGTTTCCTGTGTACATTCACACCCTTGGGTACTCCACCACCAAATGGTCAGAAAACTAACACAAGAAGATTTGAAAAAGAAAAATCTTCAATTTTTTTCTCTAAAAAAAAAAAAAAAAAAAATTATGAAAATCACCAAGTGAATGTTCAGAGTGGTAAGTGTGCATGCTTCTCTTGTAAACAGTAATTTTAAACTTTTTCATTCCGTCAATTTGTTTCCTTACATTACTAAGTATACCCTCCAGCTAGCTCTAGTTTCACCAAACAAAAGTTGTCAATAACTTTCCTATTAATATTAAAGTTAGGCGAGACCTCTTCTTATAAAACTCACGGAATGTAATGCAAACAGGAAATATAATTGCTGTGGCCAGATTTTTGTCTCCTGTTCTTTTCTATAATAATGTGGCTTTGTGTCTTAAAAAAAAAAAAAAAAAAAAAAATTTTTGTGGCTTTTTTTTTTTGGCTTTTTTTTGGAACTTATTTGGCATAATTTGGCTCCCAGCACCTGGCAATCCTGGCTGCAGCAGTGCTGTCTGGAGCTGTGGTATTGGTTGATGAGCCATCTCCACTATTGTGGTTCACTTTCCTCAACTACCCACTCCTCACAGCAGCAATCAGCATGAGTCCCACAGATGTGGTGTAGACCTCTGTATGACGTTACAGATGTGGTGTAGACCTCTGTATGACGTTACAGATGTGGTGTAGACCTCTGTATGACGCAACAATGCAAGGAACATTATGGGCATGTGAGTCAACCATCTTCAACAGACGACGCCATCTGCCCCTTCAAGTGACCAAAAGCATTCTCAATACCATCTGAGCTCAGCTTTGCCGATAGTTGGAATTTTGTTCTCATTGGAGTAATCTCCAAGTATGGCTTCATTACCAAAATAAGGAGAGGCAGTGGTTTGGACATACCCACCAAGGAATTAATGCTCCACTGCTTGCTCCTCTATATAAGTTAGAATTAACAACAACTGAGCGTCATGTACCTACACTAGAAGGAAAATTGTATTCATCGCATGTTGATATTTTAGTAGAAAACAGAATTCACAGGCGTTAATCAACCTTGTCTTCCCAGGCCAATCAATATTGACATCAAGAAAAACCCCACAATAGTCAACTACTGCCTGTGCTACTATTAAATAATAGCCCTCTTGGTTATAATTGTCAGGTGGATTTTCTTTTGGCATTAATATGGGAATATCAGTTCCACCTGTTGCCTCGAGGAAAGCCCCAGCGATGCTTGATACCACTGATAACTTCTTGAAGTTTTTTTTCTTGGGGAATTTTAGTGCTTGGGTAGTAGCTTACAATAAATAGCATCCCATTTTTCATCTTAGAAATCATAGTGCAGACAGGATTTATATAGATCTGATGAGGATCCCAGTTATCAGTATCTGATATAGATGAATCCCTACTCTAGTATGGACAGGGCTTTACTAGTAAGCCTGGAAGCTTGTGATGTGAATACTTCCAGCATTGGGGTACACATAGTGTCAGCTAGGGCTGAGGTTGCCTGTCTGATGTCTGGATATGCTCATGCATTGAGGGAAGGTCCCCTTCAAGGACTCGGGCTGAGATGGTTCAAGAGATGGTCAAGTATCATCAGCCTCTGGTGGGTTCTGACAGCCCCAGTGGAGGCAACAGGGCCTCTATCAGTAGAGGGAGAGATTATCCCACCAGCAAGAGCTACGCCACATTCTCGAGACTGCAGCATGTTGCCATGTCACCAGGGGGTATTGCTGCATTCTGTGGCAAAGACGTGGCAACAAGAACTTGTGGCCTCGTGAACTGCCAACAGATCTTACAAACTTGGAATGACTGCCTAAAGATTGATGCACCACAATAAACATTATTTCTGTCCTATAATCCTGAAGGTAAGTAGCCTAGGATTAGGCTAGGGCTATGAAAAGTAAACAGGACACTACCACACCTCAGGAGGTCCTAACTCATCCCTATTGCAGGACGTCCTAATCCACTACTAGTCCAGGAGGTCCTAACTTATTCCTATTGCAGGACGTCCTGTGGCAGTCACAGAATGGCCGACTTCAGCAGCTGTCACCCAATAAGTCCATCAAATAAAGAAAATGTTTGCGCAATTATTTTCTGTAATGACTGGAAGCTCACAACATTGCCGACCATAGGCCTTAGTAGGTCTAGAGGTCAGTGTTGATGATTTTCAGGCTTGATGGGAATAGAATTGGTAAGGTATTATTCTGCGGGCCTCCTTGACTCTAGAAACCATCTATTCTATTTCATCTTTCCAGCCTTTCTTCTTCTTCTTTTTTTAAAAACCAAAATGTTTCTGTCCCAAACTGGGGCCATAGGGGACACTCATGCAAAGTTTCATCAAAGTTAGTCCACATGTCCAGGAGTTCCCAGACACAGAGAGAGAGAGAGAGAGAGACAAACAGACTGATAGACAGACTGATGACAGACAGACTGATGACAGACACACTAATAGACAGACTAAGAGACAGACATACTGATAGACAGACTGAGAGACAGACAAACTGATAGACAGACTGAGAGACAGACAAACTGATAGACAGACAGATTGATGGACAGACAGACTGATGGACAGACAGACTGATAGACAGAGAGACTGATAGACTGACTGACAGACAAACTGATAGACAGACTAAGAGACAGACAAACTGATAGACAGACTGAGAGAGAGACAAACTGATAGACAGACAAACTGATAGACAGACAGATTGATGGACAGACAGACTGATGGACAGACAGACTGATAGACAGACAGACTGATAGATTGACTGACAGACAAACTGATAGACAGACTGAGAGATAGACAAACTGACAGACAGACAAACTGACAGACAGACAAACTGATAGAGAGACAAACTGATAGACAGACTGACTGATGGACGGACAGACTGATAGACAGACAGACTGATAGACAGAGAGACTGGTAGACTGACAGACGGACTGACTGACAGACGGACTGACTTATAGACTGACTGACTGATACACAGACTGATAGACAGACAGACTGATAGACAAACTGAGACAGACAGACAGGCTGACTGATAGACAGACAGACTAACATTGGTGCATAATACTACAATACAAAATGTCATGTTAGGGACTTGTTTAGCTTGGCAATATATTAAAAACATTAAAATGTACAACCTACCTCCTGTTGTCATGGCAACCCTACAGTAGGTGACGATATTTGAAGAGATCTGCTGCACCAAGAGTGATGCCTCATCAGCAATGGGCGTGGCCTCATCGCTGGCCTCCTCCTGCTCAATGACCTGCCTCACCATCTTGTTGCAACACTGTGGAGACAAAGTGCCCCATCATATCACATGACATCATTATAATTGTCACATGACTTAGTTACATCATGTGACACTGCATGATCAGGATTAACTGAATTTTGTAGAGTGATTTCATATTGCATCAAACACAGTCATCACATGCAAGTCACATGATAACATGTGACCTGGTGTACTTGGACGTACTTGTGTAGACCAGAATTGTGGGAGGAGAGTGATCATCAGCCGCTGGAGATGGAGGAGACCAGAGCCGGTCATACTGGACGACTCCTTCGACCAATCATGACCTGAGGTCAGAGAGACAGACAGAGAGAGAGACAGACACAGAGAGAGAGACAGGCAGACAGAGAGAGAGAGTCAGACAGACAGATAGACACATGCATAGAGAGAGGGAGAGTCAGAGAGTCAGACGGACAGACAGACAGACAGACACAGAGAGAAAGAGACACAGAGAGAGACAGACAGGCAGATAAACAGACAGACGGACGGATAGGCAGACATATAATGGTAATAAATTCTTTTCTTTGTGCTTGTGTAATTATATCTAGCTCCATAGAATTCCCACTCCATAGAGCATAGTCAGGATGTTCTCATTGAAGTTGTTGGACAAACAACAGAATTCAAAAGTTGTAGTCAGTCAAGCCAGCCAAGTTGCCAGTACTACGGTAAGGTGTTGATAGTCTAAATAATAATCTTTTTCCTTCTCAAAAACCATTCAAACCATTCAACATGCCCCAGCTGCACATAGAGCCTGCCCCAGCTGCACATAGAGCCTGCCCCAGCTGTGTTTATCAGTCTTTGCATTTCCGATATTTGATACTTTTTCTTGGCACTTTACCAGGTTGAATAGTTTATACTCTAGTGGCAGTCAAGGTGACCTCCTGCCCCCCAAGACTCCTAACACACACACACACACACACACACACACACACACACACACACACACACACACACACACACACACACACACACACACACACACACACACACACACACACACACACACACACACACACACACACACACACACACACACACACACACACACAAGCAAGCACACACATACCAACCCACTACCTAACAGTCCACAATGCCACTAAAGAGGGATGCACTCTCAACCCATAACCACACCCATTATGGGGACATGCACATGCACGTACGTACCCACGCCAGACAAGGCAATGAGGCCAGTGATGAGGGCCAGCTCATGGAGACAGCTGCAAGTGAGGCTAGAGAAGTCCTCCTTGAGAACAGCTGCAAATACATCAGAGTGGGCTCCAATTAGAGCTGTCACCTGCCCTACGACCTCCTTGTGGTGAGGGCCAGGACAGGTCAAGAGTGCAAACAAGAACTTAAGCAATGGGAAAAGCAGCTGCCTGTATCGCTCCAAGATGGAGGGAATGAAGCCATGAGAGGACTGGGTGACATAGTCGCCATAGTGACTGTTGCTATGGTGACTGGGACGCATGTCAATGAAGCCACACTGGGAGAGATAGTTGACTGCATTGATGGAGGTCAACTCCCGGGCACCAACTGGTTTGTCTGCCACACGAGTCAAAAAAGCCTGCAGAGAAACACAATACACGATGTCTACACCGAGCAGGACATCAAGGTACAAAATTGTTACCATGATAACAACTAAAAGCAAAACAAAAATAACACCAACATAATTGAACAAGTGATTGTTTTCTTCTATTCCCATTTGTCTCACACATGGAACAAGATGAGATTCCTGGCTTTTCCTGGGAGTATCACACGGTCTTTAATTAGAATAAACTGCTCGTGTGTGTGTGTGCATGTGTGCGTGCATGCGAGAAGGTTAGGCTGCCAGACCACTCACGGATAACATAGTAACTTATTCCATGATGGTCAACCAGTTCCTCCAGTAGCAGACAGATAGGCACACAGACAGACAAACAGACAGGCAGAAAGAGAGACAAAGAGGAGCAGACATCACCCACCATCTTGGACTCGTATATGTAGAGAGCCCTGAGGGCCTCGGGGACAGGGTGCAGCATCTTCTTGAGGCCGTCGTCCTCCCACTGCAGACTGGCACAGAGAGTGTGGAAGTAGCCGTGTTGACTGAGGAACTTCAACCACAGACACTGCCAGTCAACACGCACCACAGCATCCAGCAGCGACAGAGAGAGCATCTACAACCACAGGAGAGGGGGTGGAGCATGAGGAGGGGAGGGGGGAAGGAGGGAGGGAGGGTGAGTGTAGGATAGAGAGGAGGGGAGAGTCACTGAAAATGGGTAGGGATAAGAAATGACCACAAATATCCAAGGATGGAATCCCACAAGTTGTTACATTTTTCTACCTTTACGTTATTGTGCAGAGATTATGTGCTTCACAGTTTGCTAATCTCATTTTGGGAAATTTAGAGTGACAGAGTGTTTTACATAGTGTGGTTTGTTTGTAGGGTAAGGTACCACTCATACAATTATAAAAGTAGTAAGGAATGTGTATTTCAATCAAATCCTTCTTTAATCGAGCTAATGATGTCAGTCTGTTTCTAATCCCTACTCCTCCCTCATTTTTGGGAACATCGTCCCCAAACTTTCACAGGACATTCAGAGTCCCAGGGAGGGTGTCAAGTGGGGGCCCATTTTTTGGCCATTTTTGGCAGAATTGGATCAATGGTGGATACAAGGATTTTCCGGGTGGAGATATGCCCTCCATTAGTGAGGAAAGTCTTCCTGGACATGTTGATGCTGATAAAACCTATCAGATATTTCAAAGTCAGGAAAAGTGTTTGAAAAACGCCAAAATAGGGTGACATTAAGCTTACTGCTAAAGGAGACACAAACACTAAATTTCAGATCAAATTAATTCACTGCAGACACTGACTGTGGCAAAACATATCTCTTGCTGCTCTGGGGGAGCAGCAAGAGACATGATATTCTCTGCCCCTCCCCCCCCCTCATTCCCAATCCGGACATTAAAATAAATGGGGGAATACACCATTTTTGTGGTTAAATTTCAAATTATCATAATTTTTCAACACTTGATTCATTTTGAATGCTTTTTATCTCAAACACTAGCTCATTCTATGGGCTTTAAAGTGATACAAGCATTAACGTTGCCATCAAATAGGGCAGACACACCTGCAGTAATATCAAGGGCATAAAAAAGGGGTTCTGGAAATTCCAGCCTTCCTATAGGTCATGAACACTTGAGAATTTGTTGCTAATAGAGCTACCTAGCATGCAGTAACTGCCCTAGTTAAGTAATTGTAATCTAAATTAGAGAGTGGACAGACAGAAATGTATTCACACACACAAGGTGGAAACCCCCCCCCCTCCCCAAGATTCCACTACACATCTTATAAAGACCCAGATACAAGGACACAGTTGAGAACCCCTGAACCACTGGGCATGATCGTACAAGCCACAGCTGCCTTAAGGGCAAGGGCCACCATAAACATTATGTTGGCCAACAGGGAAGACTGTGTCGGGACATTCCCATGCTACCACTGCAACCAAAGGAGAGTGAAGCACAAAAGCCACACACACACACACACACACATAAGCTGCCCATGAAGTTGGTGCTTGTGGGTGTGGTCAGACTCACCCGGGCCACGTCATGCCCACTGCAGGCGTTCTTGCAGATGATGTCCATGAAAGGTTCCCCAAAGCTGTTGAGAGTGGAGAGAGTCGCAGCAGCCAGGCCTTCCTTCTTTTTCTCTGAACCCCACAGACCCCGAGGACCTGTGGGGTGAACCACAGAGTAATGAAGATGACAGAACTTACTCCTCACAGCACCCGAGGGCCATCAGAGAGTTGATGTACAGGACACCACCTCTCCCCTCTCTCCCATTATTTATCTCTCAATCTATGTCTCACCCTCCCCTCTCTTTCCTTCTCAGTCTGTCAGTCAGTCTGTCTGTCTGTCTGTCTGTCTGTCTGTCTGTCTGTCTGTCTGTCTGTCTGTCTGTCTGTCTGTCTGTCTGTCTGTCTGTCTATCTGTTTTCTCTCTTTCTTTCCTTCTTTTTTTTAAATCTATTTCCTCCTCTCTCCCCCCTCTCTCTAGGAAGTGGATGTATAGGACACCACCTCTACCCTCTCTTTCTCTCTCCTCTCTCCATTATCTCTCTCTCAATCCATCTCTCACCTCCCTCTCTGTCTGCCTGTCTGCCTGCTTTTCTCTCTTTCTGTCCCTCTTTTTATCCATTTCCTTCTCTCCATCCCTCCCCCCCCTCCCCTCTCTCTAGCCCTTCCTACCTCCAGCTGTATTGTACACACATTGCACACACATTGCACACACACACCATCTATCTCTCTATCCCTCCCCCCTCCCCTCTCTCTAGCCCTTCCTACCTCCAGCTGTATTGTACACACATTGCACACACACACCATCTATCTCTCTATCCCTCCAAGCCTCTGTCTACACCATCCACACCTAACCACACCCCCCACACTTCACCAGGGTCTGTGGGTGTGTCAGGCTGCTGGGTGAGGGTGAGGTAGTAGAGCAGAGAGCCCAGCAGGAAGACACGCAGCTGCTGCATGCCAGCCGGGGCCCTGACCACACCCTCCATCAGACCCTGCATGATCACCAGCAGAGGACCAGAGTACAGTGAGGGCAGCAATGTGTCTGCAGGGGGTGGGGAGGGGAGGGGCGGTAAAGGATGTGTGGGTCATGTGATGCAGGAGTCAGATCATGTATGATGAGGTGGTCATTAATTAATATCATGTGATGTCTACAATTGTATGTTGTGAAACAGAAATAAATGGTATGATCTGAAAGTGACCAGTCAGTATGTCATGTGACCAGTGAGTAACCAATGAGTGTATCATGTGACCAGTGAGTGTATCACGTGACGAGTGAATGTATCATGTGACCAGTGAGTGTATCATGTGACCAGTGAGTATGTATCATGTGTCCAGTGGATCTTTAGACACACATGTACACACCTTCCTCCCCAGAGGGAGTGACGTGGGAGAGTGCAGCTAGTCGGAGGTGGGAGAGGAGGATGAGGATGACCCCATGGACTGACGTGGCCAGGGACATAGACTCACACTGCGACACCTGCACACACACACACACAGACATGCACAGACATGCACACACACGCACGCACACACCATCATCATCACACACACGCAAGATTAAAAAATGCATGCGTGTGTGTATTTAGATAAGTAATATTGAACACATCACAGAGGTAGATGGAGTGCACTGCAGGAGCACTATAACAACACGATTTATTAAGGGTATCTGGAAAAGGATCGTCAGTTCATAGGTTTCCCGACTGCCTGCCCTTACTTTGAGGAGTAGATCTTGGATGACCTCGAAGATGACAGCCAGTTTCATCTCCCTCTTGATGCCCACCTGCAGCATGGCATGGAGGGTCACCTCCAGCACTTGGTGCCACGCCTCCAGCAGCTCTGCGGCCACGTGGGCAGTGGCCTGCATCTGGTTGCCCTGCACCACCACAGCCAGCACCTGGTGGATCTCCTGCAGCAGCCCGAGAGGGGGAGGGGGAGGAGGGGGAGGAGGAGGAGGGGGAGGGGGAGGAGGGGGAGGGGGAGGAGGGGGGAGGAGGAGGGGGGGGAGGAGGAGGGGGAGGAGGAGGAGGAAGAGGAGGAGGAGGAGGAAGAGGAGGAGGAGGAGAAAGAGGAGGAGGAGGAGGAGGAGGAGGAGGAGGAGGGGGAGGAGGAGGAGGGGGAGGAGGAGGAGGGGGAGGGGGAGGAGGAGGAGGGGGGGGGAGGGGAAGTGGTAGGAGGAGGAGGAGGAGAGGGAAGTCAGAGATGAGATATGCACAGACATCAGTTCACAAATTGGAGCAGAATACAAAATGTTTGACAGAAAATAATGGCAGAATATACTCTATTTACAGTTGCATAGAAACATGTACTACCACACACAACATTCCCAGTGCAGATACAATGGCTGATAAACACAGAAAGAGAGAGAGAGAGAGAGAGACTTGCCTCCAGTATGGTGTGCTGGTGTCTGGCCAGAGGAGCTCCCTGGGCCATGTACAGCTCCCCCACCAGCGTCTTGTAGAGCACCTTGACATCACAACACTTGGCCCCACTCACCTCATCCTACAAGGAGGTCAAGGGTCACATGCATGCACCCACAACACCCCACCACCCACTTTACACTCCACCCACTTCACACCCACACCACCAAGGGAGTGGGGGTATTCAAATCCCTCACCTAATGGATCAAATACGTGATGAAATAACAGGAGAGGAGTAACACCAAATCATCCCTTGTGGTCGCAGAGGACATACAAGACAGAATATGTACTACTTCAACATCAATTTGTGTATGCGTTCATTTGTAACATCTTCATAATCCACACAGACCAGTTCTGCTCCCTCCAGAGATGTCGAGAGCTGGGGCAGTTATGAAGTTATTGGAGTGAGGGGTGATCTTCTCAAGGAGGTAGTGGGCGAGTGTTAAGAGCTACTCACATGTCCCTACCCATAAACCACTCACCAGCACATGTAACACCTCCCTCCCCCTCACAGTTCATCAATAAAAAATGCTGCAATACCCACCCACATACTCACCCCAACCCTCGCACTCTCAAGCCACACCCATTCCAGTCATAAAGCCACACCCACCTCTGCTTCACACTTCTTAATCACAGCCTCCACAGCATTGGAATCAAAACATTCCAATTCCAACTCGGGCCTCTTGTGATCCTCCAACTTTACCAGGTCCAGCAGGACCAGAAGCTTCCTTCGTCCTTCCTGCATCAGGTTGACCTCTGACCCCAGTCCACCCAGCCCGGCCCCTCCTGCCTGCATCAACCCCACAGAGTTGGGGATGTGGCCATTCCCATTGGTTTCACTCAGCAACAGATTGAGAAGACGCTGCGTGTGGGAACGTTGCTGACTCAGCAAAGTCATTCTCAACTCAACGGCTGCTAGTTTCAAAAGCCACGCCTGCTGATGGAGCACAGATAAGTGGGAGTGGCTGGGCAGGGAAGGGGTGTGATCTGGTGCATCTCTGCCACCCACAGGAAGTGGGGTGTGGTCGAGGGGCAGGTGTGATATTTGTTTGTAAACAAAGTCATGGTTGTTCCTAAGGTACCGTAGGGTGGGCACAGAGAGGGAGGTGTGAGTGCTGAGCTGGTATAGCAGCTTGTAGCAGAGCTCCGCCAGTTGAGGGCGGGCGTAGTGCACCCGGAGAGAGGAGGAGGCGGCTTTCCTCATGGAGTGCTCCACCAGGACCAGAATGGAATGCAGACAGGTTCGGGGTGACCCAAGGACACCTGCATGGATATTGGGTGAGCATGAGGATAGGATAAGAATGCACACGCGTTTTGGTGAGCACATATGAAGGATTAATTAATCCTGCTTGTATTTATCAGCTACAGAGTACAGAAACCATGGTAACCATTTTACCTGGGTCTTGCAGAGTTGTAGCTGCAGCAGCACTCGCACTCTCACGGAACCCCAGCAGTAGGTGGGCAACATTAGGGGCGGGTTTATCAATACTAGATGACATCAGCTTGAGAATCTGCACCTGAATAGCATGGCGCTTACTGACCATCGTATCCACGACAACTGCAATTGGAAATGAAGGAGCGTCAAATGACATTAAAACATTTGAACTACACATTCTAAACTCTTATCCAAAAAAAATTACATAGATGAACATAAAAAGAGCATGTTTACTCTACGCTTTTATCATTTGTTAAAACAAATATTACACTGTAACAAATTAAATGCACATCAATAAGTTAAAGTGTGATCGCCATAGTAACAAAAAACTTAGCTATTGCTCCGATATTTGCAGCTATTGGATGAGATTGAAGTATGTGGTCTGACCTTTGTCTTGCTGTAGGCCAGGGAACTCCATTTCCTCCTCCCACTCCAAGTGCTCCACAAATCCATGTACCACCACTTCACACACGCCCTATACATACACATGTACCACCACCTCACACATACCCTATACATACACAAGTACCACCACCTCACAGACACTCTATACATACACATGCACCACCACCTCACATACGCCCTATACATACACATGTACCACCACCTCACACATGCCCTATACATACACATGTACCACCACTTCACAAACACCTTACACATACACATGTACCACCACCTCACGCATACCCTATACATACACATGTACCACCACTTAACAAACACCCTATACATACACATGTACCTTGTTGCCAGCCAGGGTTGCAGCCAGATCCAAGCCAGCTCTGGGGGTGTGGCACAGACCACACAAGACCTGCACTGCCACTAGTGCCAGCTCTGGAGTGCACCTGGTCAGACACACGTACCTGATGGGTGTGTGGGTGGGAGCATGGCATGGGGGTGTGGTTTGGGAGGAGTAGGGAGGGTGGTGGGGAGGAAGGAGACAAGAAACAGGCACAAGGTTAAGTCATGCAAAGAGGGAAAAAATTGGAATCAGTAAAGATAGAGAAAAATACGTCACATTCTAAAATGAATGAAATTTTAACATGGCATGTATCCATGACAACATGGCATTACAGAAATCCAAGTAGACATCAATCTAGCAACAATACACAAATGACTGACCGTGCAATGTTGATCATATGGTCAGGTTTGTTGGAGCAAGGGTTGACCTCCGAGAGAAGTCGGTACAGTGGGGTTAATTCCTTCTTTGATACCGATGATCTCTGGAGGTGGTCGTGGAAGTCCACCTCTCGCTCGAGGGAGGCACCAAGCATCTTCAGACAGAGAAGGGCAGTGCAGACAAGGGGCGTGGCAGGAGAGGTGTGATCTTGATGGAGCAGTGCCTGGAGGGCTTTGTGGAGCACTGCCAACACCTGCAGGACAAGGGGATGACGTACACACATATATACATATATGAATACACAGAGAATAGCGGCAGTATTCCTGAAGGTACAACATATTCTAATGATGTAGTGAAAGCTAACTATACTTATACATGCTACTTTATAATTATACTGGCTACTGTAGCTATGGTGATGACCTTACAAACAGTTCTCTTATAGCAACACATCGACTATTATAAGGCAAAAAAATAAATTTGTTTGTATGTACAAACAGAAACAAACAACAAAACTAAATAAAAATAAACAAGTATTTGCCTACACCAGCTCATAAATTTGTTTGTTGTTTGTACCAACAGAAACAAGCAACAAAGCTAACAAACAATGAACAAGTATATGCCTACACCAGCTCATAAATTTGTTAGTTATACGTACAAGCAGAAACAAACAACAAAGCTAACTAACCACAAACGAGTGTCCACTCACACCGGCTCACCTTCCTCAGGAGCTGGGAGTCCTGCAACATGTGCTCCAGCAGAGTGAAGCCAGGGGGAGGGGGCACTGTGGCAACATCCCCCTGAGGGGACTTGTACTGCTGCTCCGTGAAGTCCTCTGCAGAGAGGTCGTGAGACACCAGCAGCTTGTGCATGATGTCCAGGGCGAGTCGCCCCATCTCCCACTGCAATAGGGATTACATGATGTATTACAGCAGTCACGTGACTGGCATGTGATTACACGTGACTCTATTTTGTGGTTATGTTTTTCCATCATATTTGGGAATTGAAGTAGGTTGACGATAGCTCTATGGGGACACACACTACACCAATGCCACACTGGGTTGAGGCAGGTTGAAGTAGGTTGACAATAGCTCTATGGGGACACACACTGGGTTGAGGCAGGATATCATGTGACAAGTCACATGACATTCCTTACCATCTCATTCTGGTCCCTGTAAGCTCGTGTGTCAAACTCCAAGAAGATGAGATCTCTGATGTACATGACATAGGGGAGGAAGCCGGGCACTCGGTGACCCATGCCCAGTGTGGGAGGTATGGGCACCTCCACCAGCACAAGGAGCAGCTCCAGGAAGGAGCGGGTAAGGGGATACTCTTCCCGGCGACACTCCAGCTCCCTCAACTCCATCTGCACTCAATAGGGGAGGGCAGAGTTGGGGAGGAAGGGGCGGTGAGGAGGGCATGGTTAGAGAGGTCTCACTCAAAATAGAATTAGAATAGATTTCTGATATATCCAATCACACACAATACACCAGAAATTTAAATGAGATTTTTTACAACCGTATCTCTCACATTGCGGTTGCTAGACAATGGCACACTGTGTGACCTCAGAACTAAACCAGCTATCCAAAGATGGAATCCCACATTCCATGACATACATATACCTTCATACTGCTGTACAGGGTTCATGTGCTTCACAGTTTGCAGACCCCATTTAGGGAATTTTATAGTGAATGAACGCTTTTTACATAATGTGGTTTGTTTGTAGGGCAAGGATACCACTTAAACAATTGTAATAATTAATTTGGAATGTGTAGTTCAATTAAAATTACATAATTTCTACAATAATTAAGGAATTGTAATTGAAATTAGATAGTAGACAGACAGACAGAAATATGTACACACACAGTGAAACTAACCAAGCTTTTGCTACACAGCTTGCAACACACCTCAATGCTCCCCTCTTGTATCATGTGATGTCTGTGTGACGTCGCCCCCACCACACCCCCTCCTGCCACGCCCCTGGGACTGTGGTGTTGCGTGCTGAGGACTTGGGCCTGCTCCAGCGTGTGCCACATGGACGAGGCTATGTCCGCAGAGAGGGCAAAGGTCGCCAGTGTCTGGAAGATCTTGGCCTTCAGCTCTTGAGGTATGGGACAGCCAATCAGTCCAAACAGCGTTGCCACCGGCAACCACGTCTGGTTCTCATACATCATCACCCGAGCAGTCTCGTCCTGAAGCAAAATGGGTGTGGCATAAGTGGGTGTGGTTAATATATGTATATAAAGTAATTCTTCAACAGCCAACAACCACTAGCAGAAACACACACAGGGAATGTGTGTGTGTTCTCAGATCTTGGCCTGCCACCTCAAACAATAGCCTCCTCATCCTCCTGATGGAAGGGCTTGACAGAGTCACATGTTGGACTCCATTTATGCACTCCACGAACCACAATAATCCTTATAATACACCTGAGGATATGGGGATGGTGTGCTCCATTTTGAAAATCTTAGTCCATGATCATGAAGGAGAGTAGATAGATCCAACATGTGCCCACACCCACACATACTGTGAACTCATGCCCGCTGGTATTACAAGGAATACACTTCTGGGGCATGATGTAGGGTTGCCATGGTAACATTGGAACCCCCTTTCATCTGAGTGCGTGTTATGTCATGTGACCTAGGTCATGCCCAGTGCTTACGTGTTTGGCAATAGTACTGATGAGAGAGAGCACATCCATCAGGCCCTGCACCTCCTGTGGTGAGATGACACAGCCTCCTGTGGGCATGGCATGTGCCACACCCCCTCCACGCAGCCCATGGTAGTACTGTTTCAGGGAACTGAAGAAGTGCTCCAGAGAGATAGCAGCACTGGCCCCGCCACCTCCTGCAAACACACTCACATGCATGCACGCACGCATGCACACGCACGCACACGCACACACACACACACACACACACACACACACACACACACACACACACACACACACACACACACACACACACACACACACACACACACACACACACACACACACACACACACACACACACAATAGCAAGGTGGCATCATGAGTCATACACATTTTACACCAGGCCCCCTTCCCTTCTCTCTCCCCTAATACACACCACACTTGGAGAATCACTTCATAAACTTAAAGCCTTTCCAACCTCTTTGTAGTGTGGACAGGTCCTAATCCACTCCATGACCACAAACAAACAAACAAACAAACAAACAAACAAACAAACAAACAAACAAACAAACAAACAAACAAACAAACAAACAAACAAACAAAGACACAAATTTAAAACACTTTATGGTTGGTAATATGAGAACACCTCCATATATAAATACTCACTACCTACCACCAATATACAAACAACCTCATTCTGACTTCTTTAAACTCAGGTGCCATCACAACAGCTGCTTTCATTCACCACAACAAGAATGGACCACAACAAGAATGGACCACAAGAATGGACCACAACAATGACCATAACAATAATAGCCTACAACTATGGATCAAGCTATCACCCAAAGGTATCCAAACAACAGCAACGATTAAAGAAATGATTCCTGTGCACAGTTCACACCTTACCTAATGTAGGGCTGTTTGATTCCAGGAGGTTGAAGGCATGGTGGGCAGTGAGGGGGGAGGAGCTTAGGCCAGTGAGCATGTGCATGAGGGGAGAGAAGAGAGGGGCTGGCAGGAAGTCACTGCACGTGGACAGAAACTTGCACAGACTAATCTGCCGGTGAGGTGCTCTGTAATCAGAGAGGGGGAGGAGTTGATTAGGGGAGGGAGAGTAATTAACTCACGTTGATTCAATGCAGTTTAATTCATGTAAATATAATGTGGCAGGATTAATTCATGTCAATATTATGGGGGTTAATCCATTTTACAATAATTCACAATTTGTTTGTCTGTTTGTGTCCGCCGATAGTAAGATATTTCTGTTGTCTCTGTCCGTAAGATGGTTACTTTCCTAGTACACACAAAGCTTGGACTTCTTGCAAGTACCTTGGACACTGATAGCTTTTTACAAAGTTGTGTATAGTGATGTGTTACTACAATTATAAATTAATAATATAAATCTACATGTCATCTACTGTGTTTGGCAACATTTAAAACTAGCCACTGTGGTCAGGCAGTCACTGTGGTCAGGCAGTCACTGTGGTCAGATAGCATATCAAGTCACAATGTCTGTGTGTGTTACCACCACTACTGGTTGTTTCCATAGCAACCCCTGGAATAGCCAGACAGTCCTGACTGACTGTGTGTGTGTGTGTGTGTGTGTGTGTGTGTGTGTGTGTGTGTGTGTGTGCGTGTGTGTGTGTGTGCGCGCGCGTGTACCTGCTGTGGAGGCTGGACGAGGAAGGACGCCGGGAAGGAGAGGACGGTGGTATGGGCCAGAACTCATGGGAACACTGAAGCTTGTGTGGGTCACTGGCATACAAGTCTCCTATCTGCGAGAGGGGAGTGGGTGCATGAATTTTTATAAGTATGTGCTCTGTGTGTGTGTGTGTGTGTGTGTGTGTGTGTGTGTGTGTGTGTGTGTGTGTGCACGTGTGTTGGTACCCCAAGTCCTTCTGTCAGGTATTTGTGCATGACTCGTGTCATACAGTGCAGTGACACACTACAAGACCACAACCACCCTGCCCCTCCATGGACAAACAGTGTACGGTGTTCAGGGTAGTCACAATTGATTCCCAATTCTTACTTTCTCACCCACAATATGTGTCGGGCAGACACAGGATGACCACTTACCAACATCATGAGCTCTTCAAAGCCGCTAATCATTTTAGAGTCCCTGGTTCTTCTACTGATCCCCTTGGCAAATTCGTCACCAAGGTTACGCAGCTCTTTGATCTGCATTAGAAATAAAGCCTCATGCAATAACACATAATTGAATTACAGGGTGTGTGTCCTAAATGGGCGTGCCCTGAAGGGGGTGTAGTTTTTCTCACCTTGAGATGCATGTTGACTATGAAGCTGGTGATGAGGCCATGAATCCTCAACAGGTAGTTTTCCTGCCGAGTATAAAGATCAGCATTGCATGGCGCGCAAGAACAAAAAGAATAGTGTCACTTGGAAACATTAGTATCCTCTAAACCACGCCCCTGCCTCTCCCCTCCACCACAAGATAAACACTAACTAATAAAGGGGAAAATATTGTTGATAAGGGGAAAAAAAACTGACAGGGCAGTAATCCTAACCCCATCTAATCCTAGCTCGAAGTTTGACGTCATCCTCATTCGTGATCATATCCAACTTCATGATCTAAATTTGGACCCTGACCTCACGAATAACCTAACCCAACCTCACGCTCAAACCTTGCCCTCACCCCACCCCACCCGCCCCGCCGAGGACAGTGCGGACCTCGTGGTGGAACTGAGGGGCTGCCACCACACTGCGTCGCAGGAAGACCAGAGCCCGGTCCTTGATGCCCTCATCCACCACAGTGTCGTCATCCTCCAGCTCCACACGACCTGGACATGTCACATGACAGCAGGAAATAGACCAATAACAATCCCTCTAGGGCACAACTGGTCCTGACACAATAGCAATTATTGGAACAAATAAATAAATAAATATTTAATTAAAGAATAAAATACATAATCACATGATATATATAAGGAATCACATGAATAAACTAACAAAAAATATACAATTTTAAATATTAATGTCACAACTATTCTTCATTTCTTAGCCACAAAATAAATTAAATTTTCTTCTTCTTTAGTTTTGTTGGAAATGTTTGGTCCTCTTTTGTCATAAAGAAAACTGAACTCTCTTACATTCTTACTATCAGTGAACTTGTTCAAGTGAGGCACAGAATATGACAGAGCAAAAGAAGCCGGTCATCCTCCATAAACAGCTGTGCAATGTTATTATTCTGTTTCAACTAATTTATGATATTTTGAAAGATTGAAGTACAATAAAGTTATATCATTAGATTTTATTAATTTAACATGACAGGTAAAACAGGTTTACATGATGTCATGTGACTATAATTAATACTATAATTAATTGACACCTACCTGAAAAGGCGACCCTGCAGGCACACTCTCGCATCAACACGCCCCAGGCAAAGAGGACTGCTCCTTTAAGCTCCGGAGTTGCCCAGTGTAAGTCCCTCACCAGATAGGCATGCACCTCTTTGGTGTAGGACGTGTCATAGATGATGGGCCGGAAGTCATCAATCAGGGAATCATCTGCTACATTCTCTACCAGATCAACAAACATAACACAATGTTATTACCTCAATTAATTACCCTTAACCAGTATTGATTATGCAATCACCACTTTGAGAACAAAGAGAACCAGTTAATTGATTAATAAACAAACACACAAATAGAAACACTAAAATATTTACACAAAAAATTAATAAGACAAAACAATATTAATAAAGAATAAATTTCAATATTCAAGCGTAATCCTTTTGATTTTTTTCTTTCAACATCAGAATCAACATAACCTGACTGGACAGTAAAGTAACAAGAAAGACACATGATGAACCACACCCACCCACTCACACCCCCACACACACGCACACACACTCACACACACACTCACTCACTCGCTCGCACACACGCACGCACACACACACGCACACACACACACGCACGCACACACACGCACACACACACACACACACACACACACCACCTGACAGAGACATACTCACCAGCAGTGTGATCACCAATGTTGAAGCAAGCCAGCAACGTGTGGAAGAGACACAGAGACACGGGATCCATCACACCATACACCCCCTCAGCATCAGACCCCAGCACATCCCCACTGGTCCCACCGCCCACTATCATCCCCTCCCCAATCCCCACACCGGCCACACCCACACCATCACCACCAGACAGAGCTGTCACAACAGACACCTTCTGCAAATACTTTACCACCTTGAGTGTATCTTCCTTTCCAAAGGGAGTCTGACATGCCCAGTAGAACAAACATTCCACCATCCCCATACGCTGCTCATTAACAAACTCAGAGATTTCCTGCTGATGTCTGCCAATAATGGTGTCCATTCTGAAACTGTCTGCCATGACAACCACACCGGCAACCCGGGAGTTAGCTTCCAGCAACTGCAACTTCTTCAGCTCCTCGTCCAGGCTGATGACATCCAGTAAGCTGAGGATCTTGTCCAAGAGTCCATCTTTGAACAGCTGCTCTGTGAAAGTGGACACCAGCTGCTGAGTGGGGGCCGGGATGGAGGAGGACCAGCTCACGCCCCCTCTAGACTGCACCAGCTGCCTCAGGGAGGCCACGATGTTCCTCTTCCCATCGTGGTAGAGCAGGAACGCTAGGACCTTACGAGAATACGTAGGGAACCTGAGAAAGAATTCAGATGGGAAAATCTCACATACTTGAAATTGAATATCATTCTAACAACAAAGAGGTCAAACAGCAAAATATAGACTCCAGTGTACCCGATATCCCTTTACCCTCTCACCGGGACAATTGCTGCTCTGCCGCCAACAGTAATTCCACTGCCGAGACCTCGTTAAGGTCAAGAAGGTCACTTAGTTCCAGAGCTTCTGCCACCAGATCTTGCGGCAAGGAGCTCGGGAGAGAAGGAAGATCAAGGACTTTGTCTGTGCACTTGAGCTTGGCACGCCATGACGCATTCTTTGTCTACATGTGTTTTGTGTGTGCGAGTTGGGGAGAGAAGTGTACAGTCACATGATGAAGGGTACAGTCACATGATGAAGTGTACAGTCACATGATGAAGGGTAAGGTTTGACTTGTGAGGGGAGAAAGAGATATAAGGAGGAAGTGTAGAGTAAACAAAGTAAAGGTTGGAAGAGTGGCAGAGCATGTGGTGAAGGAGTCATAAGTTATTGTGTGGTCATGCACTAGTGGAAGATGCAATGCCATAAGCCAAATTAATCTAATTTTGGGTGCATTTTGATTGTGAGGTAAATATTGTAGTGACCCACCAGCAAAAATATATTTGATATCTTGTAACTATTGGAAAATAGAAAGTGCTGCCACAGAATCAAGGATGGACACGTACAAGGTGGCCCAGTGGTCACACAATGAATAAAATAAGTAAATAAAATTTAAGAGGAGGGGGGAGAGGGGGGAGGTGAGTGCATTGGCCAAAGTTTTGACTTTAAAAAAATCATAATTTAAATGAACAAAAAAATTGAAATTGTTTTCTTTTTTAATAATAAATAAAAAAAAATACAAGTTCTCACCAATTAATTAACTATTTATGTATTGGTATTAGAGGCTAGTGGAACAGGAAGTAGGTGGTACTTTCTGCACACTGTTTATGGTAGCTGAGTATAGGTGTGCTGAATATTAAATGAGTCTATGGCTTTTATTGTACATCCACTCAAATATAATTGGAAGTAAGGGAGCAACTAAATCATAAATGAAATAGATATTACCGGATTTTTTAGGAGACTGATAAAGTCTGGCTTGTGTTTTTTGAGCTGCGCATCCAGGCTATGGTAAACATCAGGGTCTCTCCTCAATAATGCAGCACTAACAATTCCTAGTAGTTCCTTGTAGGGCGCCCAACCACCAGCCGCCATATCTGCAATGCACGATGTCTATCCGAATTAGTGACACTACGGAAAATTCCCAATAAACGCCCACCCTGTATAATGATCGACTGTCTTTTTCTTTTTTTTGTTTGTGACCCGTACCAGGGATTGCTTTATTTTCTACTTTCTTGCTCGGACATTTGCTGCTAGTCTTCCATAATATCCACAAAAGGAGATGCATGTACCGTTATTCTGGCCAAACTTGTGGGTAGATTTCTCTGACATTTGGCGTGACCATAGGTTTGACCCAACTTAAAACATGGCCCAAAAGATCTGGAGAATGGTGACATTGGTGATGAAAAAGCCAAAAATGATACTTAGGCCAGACAAACCCTTGGAGTTACAAACCTAAAACTTGGTATGCCACAACTTTACTCTGGGAGCAACATGGGCTGGGTCCCACCTGGCCATACCTCTTTCATTGTCAGACCTCCAATTGGCAAAACTCATTTCAGGGAGAAGGCATCTGAATTTCAAGGAGAAAAGGATCATTTCAGGGGAAATCAAAGCAAGCCAGATTTTTTTCAGCGCTATAGCTATAAAGCTACTGGTTAAAAAGTCTGGGCAAATGAGATAATATATTTACATGATGTATGTGTATAAACTCAATGAAGCTGATGATCACTGATCAATAGAAAAAATTTTTAGCTAGAATGAATTAGGGTGCCCTTTTAAGCAACTAAAGTTTTAAAGTAAAGAAATATAATTACGAACTGTGAATAAGGGGAATGGAATCTCAACTGCTTCTTTACCACTCTATTTCTCATACATACAATATTCTCAGTTGGTGATTATATTTCTTTATTTTAAACTTCAGTTGTAGAAAGGGCATTCAAATTCGTTCTAGCTCAAATTTCTATTTATTGACACAGTGACCTTCAGCTTCAAATTAAGTACTTTATTGAGTCATTATATAATATACAACATGTAAATATATAATCTCATTGGTGACTTTGTATCCAGTAGTTAATATCCGCTGAAGAAATCTGGCTTGCTTTGATTCTCCCTGAAATGAGCCTTTTCTCCCTGAAATTCAGATGCAGTCTCCCTGAAATAAGTTTTGCCAACTTGAGAGGTCTGTATATGCACACATGATGAGTCACTGGCTGTTTGAGCTCTGTATGCAGTGCTATAGAGTGCAATCAAGGCCCAAGTCAGTCTCTCAGCCCTGTCCTCTATGTGCACACATGGTGGGCCACTGGCTGTGTGTACTCTATATGCAGTGTATAAAATTAATCAATAAATATATTAGTATACCCATATGTTGGGTAAAAGTGTGTGCATAACCACATGCAGTGTTGTTATGACCTGGTCATCTCGGAAAACAACTTGGAGTACGCCTGTCAACATCTGGAGCTGAGCTAGTCCTGGAAAGTCACTGGACCTCTACCAGATCTGCCCTGTTGTCCCAATAATCTTTTGCTTCATCAAAACAATAAGTTCATAATCTAATTTTACCCCCTCCCACCTCATAATGACCTCCTCTTTTGCTTCCTCCCATGCCACCATCTTTAATTATTCATATCATGTGTGTCTCATAGTGTATTATGACTGCAGACAATTCGACAACAACAATAATAATAATAATATAGAGAAATATTTGCACATTAAAATACTTGAACTCTATTATTATTATAGTCGACAACATACACAAAAACATCTCTATCTACACACAGTCCATATGGAGAGATAAAACAACCTTCCTCATTACCATGGTGACCAAATGAGATCACATATACCCCCTCAGTGGTGAACACCGACACATTATGGAGACCAATATCTGTCACATACACATGCTGACCAGCTACACACACACCACATGGTCCTCTCAACTTCTTCACTCCATTCTCATCACAGCCAAAGGAGCGCAGGAGGTCACCATCCACACTGAACACTCTGATGACAGAATTATAATAGTCTGTGACATACAGGTTGCCATGGCTGTCAGGAGACAAGTCAAAGAATGTCCCCATACCTCTGACAGCAATCTGTCTCACATACTTCAGTTCTCTGTCATACACCATAATAATGCCTTTATTGCCACGCTCACACACCATCACCTCATCTCCGACTGCTGCCACACCACGATGTCCTGGACCTTGCACTTGCTTGACCTGGTGCACCTTAACACTACCACCATTCCTGTTGCATCTCATTATCTTATTAGAGCATAAATCAGTGCAGTAAGTGTTGTCCTCCCCATCAACTGACACACCATAACACAATTCCAATTTATGGTGGACACTTCTCAGTCTCTTTCCCTCTTTGTCAAATATGATGACATCACCTTGACGTTCACTTACCACCACCTCTCCCACAGAGTTGACAGCGACACAAGTAGGCAGAGACAAACCACGACACACACTAACAGGCCTGCCTAGTTGAGCAACAGGGATGGAGACAAACACAGAGAATGGACTGTCCACCACTTGCTGCCCATCCACTGACACAGTCAGTTCACATCGTCCACGCACAGTGGGTGTGTACTGGATAGAATAATTCCTGGCCGCTGTTCGATTAACATGGCATTTGATGATGTATCCGTTGGACAGAGACTTCAAACTGCAGTCAACTTTACATTTACGTTTAGTTGTGGTCAGTGATGCCTCAGATATAGTGTTGAGTACTGCAGCTTTGGCTCCTTCACCACTGACAGTGCCTTCAGCTGGAGCTATTGAGAGTTGAGTCAATTTGGCCTTGGTCTGGCAGAGCTGCTGCAGGGCCTCAGCACACCTCACCTCCACCCCTATGTCCACCTTCTCCACTGGCTCCAAGCTCACCACTCCCTCCTCATGCTCTTCAACCCCTTGCTGTATTTGACAGGCAAGCTCAGCATGCATGCCCATGAACTCACTGTCAGTACAGTGGCCCACACACTGCTCGATGTGGTCTAAAACACTCTGGACCTCAGCAGAAGCCAGAGACAACCTCTCTTCCTGCAATGAGAGTCTGTCCATCTTTTCTTGCACTCTTCTCGTAGTTTCTTCCAACAGTTCTCTCCTACGATCATCCAAAATCTTCTGGAGCTCTATAAAGTAAGTTTGGATGTTGTTGGCCACAGAGAGTCCCTGAGCCTCCAACTCACACCTGGTGGTCTGTACGTCCACCACAGAATGGGACAGGCTGACCTTTCGTTCTCTTAGAGGCTTCAATTTCTCCTTAAGCTTCTTCCTTGTGCCAGGAGCAGCTACTTTGCTGAGTTCTAACCTGTGTCCATTGTGATCCTTTACCATACAGTGGAAACAGATAAGACTACCACAGTCAAAGCAGTACACTATCAGTGGCTCCTTGTGGGTTGGACACTTCTTAGGAAGGGAATCTTCAGTTTTATGTCCAGACTCTGCACAAGCCTCAGGCTGGACCACCTCACCATGAGTTTCCTTCATGGTGACAACGGATTCTTGAATGCGGTTTATAAAGAAAGCAGTTTGCAGTTTGTCCACATCTCCATTAGGTAGGATGAATTCCTCACGACACTCTGGGCAAGAGAAAGGCTTACCCGCCCTCACCCTGAGGACTAGTTTAAGAACACACTCCTTGCAGAAGTAGTGGCTGCAGGGCAGAAGCTTTGGCTCAGTGTAGTGTTCCTGGCAGATGGCGCAGGTAATCTCCCTCTCCAGTTCCACCAGGTTCTTCTTCGTTACAATTATACCTTCGGCCATGGTCCACACACCAGCTGAATATTGCTTAAAAAAATCTCAGGAAGGTACCAAGTTCCTACGTCCGAAGAGATATAGTAATAGCATACAGGGATTGGAAACGCACTGTGCGCTCCATAATTAAATAGTACAAAGTCCACATTACATCCGGGAACATTTGTGTTTACGGTGCAAATATTTATTTAATATGCCGCCAACTTCCAGGGAAACTTTGGTTACCGAAAAAGGAGCTAAACTCTAACAAATATTAATATTAAACCCTTGATAAAACCCCTTTGCTGTTAGTACTGCAAAATGTGAGTACAGAAAGTCCCACTAGTCCAGGTGATGTTCTTGACGTTCTTGCGTTCTCAAGAACGCTGGACTGAACCAATCACGCTCATCTAAGGACTGAACAATGAACACCACTGCTTTTGGTAGAAATAGTTTGTGTTCCTATTCCAG
>OZ017789.1:1758852-1766352 GCA_963969325.1 Lycopodina hypogea
CCACCAAACGGCTGCAGTGGACTACGGGAATTAGATCTTACCAGTAGATCATGGCTGGCAAATGGCTGCCCGGATGTATAGTACAATACGAGAGAGAGAGAGAGCTATAAATGATCTGTGGGTGTCAACTGTGACAATACAAAAGATCCCCTTCAGTTGCAAGAGGGATTGGTTGTGGCATGACAGCCTCTTTTTTTTTTCCTTTATGGAAAGATTGTTTGTTTTTTTTTTGCCACCTGGCCCTCAAAAAATGTCTGGGGAAGTAATTTCTCCTCTCTACCAATGGAGAAGGTAGACTGCATCCAAGGTGGAGCATGAACCCACAGTACCTTTTGTATTAGCTATAATTTTCTTGTAAAATAGTTAGCTAACAAATAAAAAAAAATAATAATAAAAATTTTTTTTTGATAAAAAGTGTATAATAGCTATATATATATATAGCTCTACTACAACAGATTATATTTATATGATAGTAAATAAAAGAATATATAGATTTTAAAAATTCACCAACTTGGGATAATTCCTCAACATACTCCATCAATCCTTTCCAAACATTTTGTTACCTTGTCTAGATCGATTTTGGCAGGGCAGTCCTATCTTGCTAAATGGTAATGTGGGTAGTTGGGATCAACAGACTGAAGTTACAGCACAGGAGAAAAAAACCCAACAAAAATAGACATTGCCCTGTGCCCTGTCCCTAGCCCTGTCCCTAGCCCTGGTCCCAATTCTAGCCATTGCTATGGCCCTCACCTTAGCCATTGCCCTGTTCTTTAACAATTACCCCAGCTAACCCCATTCATTGCCCTGATCCTGATCTTAGCAATAACCGTTGTCCTGGCCCTAGCCCTAGCCCTAGCCCTAGCAGTTGCCTTTACCCTAACCTTAATCATATCTAGTCCAAGTCCCAGACCCCTCTATTCATGGCACTGGATGTAATGCATCACCAGCACAAAAATAAAGTGGGTCTGGTAACTTGCCTGTGCACTTCAGTCCCAATGCCAGAATGTTGTCAAAGCTTAATTATGGACCAAAATAATTTTATAATGATATTTGAAAATAACATACCTACAAGGTTGTAAAAATTTTCAGACAATGTAGTTGGGTTAACTAAATTAGTGGATGTGGCTTTTATGATTTCGTTCCATGCCTGTCTCCAGACTCACTTTTTTTCTTGCTGGTGATGCAATACATCCAGTGCTGTGAATAAAGGGGTCTGAGACAGAGACTAAGTCACACCAGTACATGACTTGGGGTCATGTACTGGTGTGACATGAGCTGAAGTCAACTTTGTTTTCCAAGTCCACTGTGGGATTGCAGTATGGACTCACTCTGTGTGTGCAGCATGTAGAAACCAGCAGTTCATTTTGGGGGCACAAAATTGGCAGCTGCTGGTAGTGATTGGTATTTAGGGGCACTTAACAAACTAAACTACAAAATTCTTCCAGGACACTCAACTTAAATCCACCAAAACTACACACTGGTGGGCAAAAATACATACCCTCACCCATTATGTCAAGCACTAAAAGGGCTTTCAAAGTGTTGTTTTGAGTGATTAGTATTGTAGCACAAGTCATTTAATACAACCAAGTGAAATTAAATACACGAGAAAATTAATTAAGAAATTAATTATATTAATATAATTCCATGTAAAATCAATGGTAAAATAAGCACCAAATATCTTAAGTACCATAAATCCAGATATTATACCAGTCTTGAATGTTAACCATTTGGTAGAAAACTGTGCTATAACTTTTTTTATCTTAATAATTTTGTGTGAGACCAAGGGTGTAAGGGAAAAAAAGAAGAAGTTTTGATGCAATCCAAATAATAATTATTAGATTGCAGTTAGTTTACAAGGATTCACAGGCTTTATGGACTCAACCCACACACTGTCTCTCCATAAGAGCTGGTTCTTATTTAGTCATCCATTCAAATATTTCTTTTAGCCACTGAAGGTTGCTTGTGTTAGAATATCCACATTGACACTCTCCACCACTCACACAGTAGCTAGCTACATATATGATTACATATTCAACAGGACTGGAAACTTCCAGTCAAAAAATTGATCACATACGATTTAATATTTTAACTTAATGGAGAGGGGAGGGGAAAAAAAAACAAACTCAACCATGACCAGGACAGAGACCTCAGCACTGGTGGTCAGAGCAAGTTTCATAACAAGAACAAGATTCCCAAGAAGGAATATTTAGACTACAGAACATGTTAAAGTTTGAGGGTGAAATAGTTAAAAGGTTAGGGCATTCCTGAAACAAAGACAATACTAGCTAGGGGAATGCTAGGGTTATAGAATCATAGATATTTTCTAATGATTATTTTCTTATAGATATCACAATAAGGACAACATTTTCATTATATATTTTTAGTTTGTGCACTGAAGTATTATAATTACAAACCCCTAAATTTGTGGCCTGACCAACTACACTACCTTGCAACACCAGTTCTTCACTTTCATTCATGACCGATTCAATTTCAACAGCTGCACACCTAACATTTCAAGATTTGAGGTGGACTCACTGACTTCTCTGGTAGACCTTAGCAGATGTCTCAAAGATATCTCACAGCTGCACTAGATCCTTCGAAATATTTAACTTCCATGTATATATGGTATATATGCTTTGTAGAAATTTAATAATATGAACTCTATCTTCTTTTCTTTTTTTTTTTAATTATTATAATGAGTAGGTATGAATTGTCATATTCATTAGATTAAAATTTTCATTAGAATTTCTGGATTTACATTAATTAGTAGACACTGATATATGCCCATTGTAGAAGGAGATATATCTTGGTAACTAAACATTTTGGAGCTAAAAACCATCCTCTGTGTTACTGTAGGATATGTCTTCCAAAGAATGGGTTTCATTTGGTGAGATAGTTTCAAAGGAAAGTAGTGTGGCTAAGTGTTACCCAGCCCATGTCAGAAAGAGTGTTAGGCCAAAGCTCCATTTTTGGCATTTTAAGCCAGAAATGCTTTGAGGAAGAGGTTTGGTTAGGTATAAACATAAATGCACACAAACTATTTTTAGCCTGACCCAACAAGACAAGAAAGTGTGGTCAGGTGGGACCCAGCCAATATTGCTCATATAAGCTAGTTGTGTGTGCACTCCAAACTTCTGGTATCTAGGTCCAAAGGTTTGTTTGAGCATAAGTATCATTTTGGCTTTTCTTTTTGTGCCTAATATGAACCAAAAAAAATAGGTGTGGTTAGGTTGAGATATCAAACATGTAACCATGGCCACAGTGATTCTGAATGTATGTGTTGGTGAGTCTTTGTAACTTGCATAGTGTAGAGGTAGAGAGAGATGCATGGACCTGACAGAGAGTACAACTCTATATCTTTAATTTAGAGTTGTCTTAATATATTTTTTTGGTTTGTAAGTATGTTTGTATGTGTGTGTATCTAGGCATAATGGCAGAACTCTTGGACCAAAACCTATAATAGCATAGTCCAATTGTTAAGGCATTGTCTGCTAACTGTGAAATACTTGGTTCAAATCCAGGATTAGGCGTTTTTTCCTTTTCCTCTCTTTTTCCTCTTCCTTTTTTTTTTTTTTTTTTTTTTTTACTTCAATCCTTTCTACCTTCAATCATTTCTTCCATTACTAACCTATTTTTCCCTTTGTTTATTTAACTTTATTAATTGTTAGTATGCAAACTAATTACATTAAAAAAAAAAGATAACTCAAATGAGTTCCAAACTTATGAATCTGATTGTTGGCGATCTACCATTCAGCATTACAACATGCCTCCAAAACAATCTGACTGAAAAATAAATGGGAATGCTGGTTGCATGCCTACCTATAAGCTGCTTTTATTTGAATGAAGCATAAAGTGTAAAAATGAAATTTAAATGGCATCTATGTTTCATGTTGAAATTAGCCTGGGCAACACCAGGTACATCATGTAATAGTAGATTCCATGGGGTCATATAGAGGATAGTGCATGGGGCTATGACTTTAACTTCAAAGATGGTGAAACAGATACAAAAAAAAAAAAAATTAATGAACAAATTTTAAAAAAATTAAACAAAGTAAAAGAAAAGAAAAAAAAATTATTATATATTATTTTAGCAATTGTATCCAGCAGATAATTATCATTTCATTATTTCTTTTTCTTCCTTTTTTTTCCAAAGATTTTGAAATTGAAACAGAATGTGAATTCCTTCCTCTTCTTTCTTGAGAAAAGTGATGCAATAGGAATAGGTACAGTATTACCATTCTCATTCATTTGTGGAGAGCCCATGAGGTCATAGTCAAAGTATTAGATTGCAAAAAAAAAAAAAAAAAAAAAAAAAAAAAAAAAAAACCAGACTCAGAAATGGAAGCTAATATACATTGCTAAGGAAAGGAATATCTCTTGGAGCCATTGCCTAGCTCCTTCTTTGCCTAGCTCCTTCTTTGCCTAGCTCCTCCTTTGCCCAGCTTCTTCTTCGCCCAACTTCCACTGACCTCCTGTGCAACAGCTTGACTACCCGGTAGATAGGGGTCTGGTAAGTTAATTAGAGTTGAGTAGGTGTTACTCCGCCCTAATGAGCCCATCCTATTGGTCAGTGCGAGCCTGGTCTCACGTCCACCGCTCACATGTTCAAATTAATTTGGCGGGTTCCCAACTTGAGCGGGAATTGTTTTACATTTGAAGTACCTTCATACTTCTTGCAGCTTGGGGGGTGAGCTAGCGTTACTTGGATGGTATACACCTCCTCTTCCCTAGGAGAGTGTGTGGCCACACCGAGTTATATTGGGGAGGGACAGTTTTTCTTTTTCCCCAATCCAAGTTGTTTTTTTTACTTGCTGGAATTTTCTTCTCCTCACTTGGACAACAGCTTTTCAGGAGTGAAACTATGGAGAGAACTCCACTGGGGGAACTTATAAACACACTAGGAAATGTCCACTCCAATTCCCTCACCTTGAGTGAACGAAAGAAGCAAAATCTTTCTGCTATTAAGTGTTACCCAGAGAACAGCAGGGGTGTTGTCAAGCCAACCTCTAGAATTGTTACAGGGCAGGAAGACGTTATTGGTGCCCTCTGCGAGATTACAGAGCCTCAGAATATCTATCCTGAAAATGGTGACCCTTTGGAGCCTCCTAGGACTCCCTCCAAACCTTCAGGACAGATAACCAAGCCTGGTGAGTTTTCTAGTGTGCATGCCTGCCACACACACACACTCTCTCTCTCTCTCTCTCTCTCTCTGTGAGTGTGTGAGTGAGTGCCTGCCTCTGTATGTGTATGTGAGTGTGTGTGCCTGCATGCATGCATGTGTGGATGGGTGGGTATGTATGCATGTGTGTGCACACATGTGCATATACTGTAAGGAATGAAAAGAAATTAGGCACAATTTTGCTCTGTGAGATCTTTGAGATTGTCCATAAGCTTGATATTCTCCATTGCTCAACATTATCTCTCATTTGCTGACACACACACACACACACACACACACACACACACACACACACACACACACACACACACACACACACACACACACACACACACACACTTATATTGCAGGAGAATGATTTGGTACGGTTGTTTCCCTCCCCCCACCCCCAAATTTGAACTACCACCTACCTACATTCTTTCCTTTCTGTACACATTTTATTTTCTCTTTCTCTCTTCTTTTTTTCCATCTTATCTTGTGGTTTGCCTCCTGTCCCTCCCCTCTGGGTCCTCCAGGCACACCTCCACTGACTCCCCTCGCCAACCTGAAGGTGTTGATTGCAGCTGCCAGCTCTGCCCGGGAGAATGATACAGTGCAGACCCCGGCAACAGTGGAAATTGATGAAGCGGCAGTGAAGCCCAAGGAGACAACCGTGGAGGATGGAGGGGGCAGGAAGATGAAGTCTCTGGCCATTCTCTGCAAGAGGTCAGTATCTTACTAGTCTGTATATGAAATAGTGAATTGGAAGATCCTTTTGTCTGCATTTAAAACCACAATAGTGTGCATCCTTGCCTGAGGCTGACACCAAATACACTTCCTGCTATTGGTCTGAGATGACTTTTTTTTTGGTTTTTTTTTGTTGTGGTTTTCCTTTCTGGTTGACAACCATTTTGGTGTGTTTGTGTTTGAAAGTATATCGTTGGGGTTCTAAAACAAGATGATTTGGTCCTATTCCCTCCCCACCCCCACTTTTTAAAGTTTTTTTTAATAGAAATATCAGAAGGTGTTAAAGTTGAGCAACATTACAAGGTGTAAATCATGACATATTTATGTCAAGTTTTAAGCAAGTCAGGGAGCCTTCTACTTATGATAGCTCTCAAGTTGTGTCATCTTGTGAGAGCTTTTGAGTGGTCATGTAATTGTAACTAGTGTCTACTGGCAAAACACACTTAAGTGTTTTCAAGAGAAAAATTGCTGTAGTACAAATAAAAGGTCTGAGCTACCAAATAATAGTTGTGGAAGGAGGGAGGGGGTAAAGAAAAACAAACAAACACAAAGACAATACCATTCACTTGTTTTTGTTTCTATTCAGGTTTTTTGGTTTTAATTTTAATGAAATTAAAGATTGCCCCTCCCCATAGACCACAAGTTAGATATCCTTTACCATTATATTCAATCGGTAACAATTTTATACAATTCCTTGTTCGCTGTGTCCAATTTGAATTGGTAAAGTGTTATCTACATAGTGGTTAAGATGGGCTCTCCTTTCATCAGTCAACTATTTAAAATGTCACCTGTAAAAAGAAAGAAACTGTCTATCAGACAATAGATTGTGTGGTGTGAGTGTGTGTAATTTTAATTAAATGTACTTGATCACTTGTGGTGCCATGATTATGTAGCTAATAAGGAGAGCATAGAGGGACATTCGGATGCTCCTGATTGTACAACATGCAAAATAGAGAGATATTAGTTGAACAAGACTAAGTGTGAGCTCCAACTCACTCAGTGGGACTGCCCCAAACACAAATCACATGAGAAAGTGTCTTATCGACACACTGAGAAGACATGTGGGTGGGTGCGGGGAAGCATGTGGGCTAATTACTGCTATTATAGTTTTCCCTCTACCTCCTTCCTTCCCTCCCTCTCTCCCTCCTCCTTCCTTCCCTTCGTCCCTCTTCATCCTCTCTCTTCTCCCTCCCTCCCTCCTTTTTCCCTCTCCTCCCTCCCTTCCTTTCTCCTCAACCTCTAGGTTCTTGGCAATAGCTGAGAGTGACATTGGCGTGGGCATTGACTTCAGCTTGGAGTCCATGGCCAACAAGCTGGGCACCAACAGGCGCAGGATCTATGACATTATCAATGTCCTGGAGGCCTTGGAAATGATCGTCAAGCAGTCCAAGAACTGGTACACCTGGTTAGGCCAGAGTCATCTTCTGATCACTCTTGCCAAGATGAAGGTGGGTGTGGTTTATAAGGACTTAAAATGGCGCTAGCACATGTTTGTAACCGTGCATGTGACTGTCCCTTAAGGCCATGGCTGAGGATGATGTGGATTTCCGTATCGTCTTGAATAAGGAAAGCAGCTGGGCAGGCTCTAAAGAGAA